>CM053032.1:43102545-43259646 GCA_028564925.1 Lithobates sylvaticus | reverse complement strand
AGATACAACTGGAGTTGGTGCCTTTGGGCTGGTATCTTATTTTCTATATCTCTTGGGCATCTCATTAGTAAGTTCTTCTCAACAACTTCTGCCTCAGCCTCATCTATCATGCAGTGCTTCTTCTGTATTTTCTCTAATTTAAAATGAGTAAAAACTTCAACAGACATAATGAAACCTCATCATAATCATGATATGATACGATCATACATGGACAAATCCCTTAAGAACATGGATTCATGTTGACTAGTTCATATACCAGGTGTATAATTAGCAATTTGAAAGATGTTTGTGGATCTTAAATCTCATACAAATCTCCCTCAACCTTCAAGGTTCTGCTTTTATTTCCTCCATGTCTACAGGATTAAGAATGAGTGACAAAGAGGCAAATAATCTAATTCCCACAGGTTTCCCAGTAACAACCTCCCTCCTCAATGGATACATCCGAGACCTTAACTCACACTGACAGAGCGTTCTTTTCTCTCTTATAACCCAAATCTTGTGGTATGTGCAGCACACTCTATTTACCAGGCCAAATTCTTTGCCAGAGAGCAGTTTCCTGAAAGCAGCAGTCTACTGCACAACTTCACACTAATGCGATTACTTAGTTAATTTCCTGAGTTTGCTTGTGTGCCATTTCATCCATCACATGGCCATGTTACTGTGAGGGCTCTCTCCTGCTAAATGGAAGACACAAAGGGCAGCGTTTCTGAGAGAACCGGGGGAGCTAATGTTTAAAAGGCCATTGTAAAGATCCCACTGGAAAAAAAAAGCCCTTTAATGTTCACTAGCACTATGTTTTGAAAGTAGAGACTTCAAGTGCCATTATCACTTAATGGTAAAGTCGGAGTAAAACTACAAGCAGTGAACTTAGAACCAAAGTACATGTAATTTTACTACAGAAGCCATCTGTGGTTTGTAGGACTGTTCAAAGGGACTAAAATATAACAAACATAATTTGTCTCTCTTTCCACTTTATGTCCCAGGTCTTGCTAGGCTAGGGAGGACTTAAAATGGCACCAACACTGCTCTTGGAACTTTTTATACTGTGCAAAAGCTGCATCTGCCCTAAGGGGGGCGAAAGTGAACACCTCCGCTACATATCTCATTTAGGAGATCAGCTAAAATTTAAAGGAGAAGTAAAGCCAAACCTTGAAGTCGGCTGACATCACAGAGCCAATCCAAGCGCGGGCAAGATTGTGACAATGAAGTTGGGATCCACCCATGTGCCTGGGCTGGCACCCAGTGAGCCGCTGAAAGCCTGAGCCGACGGCTCCTGTCCCCTCCACAGCCCAGTGCTCCAGTGAGCATGGCGGGGGGCAGAGCAGAGAGCTGGAGACTGACAGTCACCAGCTCTCTGCTCAGGGAGCTGTGAGACCCGAGCGATCGGCAGTGTTTGACTGCTCGGTTCACAGTGTTAGAGGCACCGGGGGACCAATGCTGCATCCACCTAGGTAAGTATGATTCTTAAAAAAAAAACAACCCATACATGTCTTTTAATATCAGCAGCACTAATGGCATCAGATCAACAATATTGTTAAAGTGGAACTAAACCCTTATATCCTTTACAGTCAAGGAAGCTGCCATCTTAGCCTCTGTTTGATGTGCAGTTGCCATGGGCCTGCATGTAATTAGTTATGACAACAGAAAAATAAGCAATTTTGAAAGGTATCATTCATGACATGCCTTGATTGTAACTGTTTTGGGAGACAGTCAAATTGATCTATAATCTACACAACTGCCATGAGAAATGACAGAAGCTTTTTCAAATATAGTTCTTTAAACTGGCCATATATAAAATATCTTTCCGACAGGTATATATATATATATATATATATATATATATACCTGTGCTGGTATCACCAAATTATTCATGTCTATGTACTCTGCCAAAAATTCAGACTGAAATCGGACCTGAAACTGTGAAAAGGGAGGCCCTGGACCCCCTGCTCTGAGCCGCTCCATGCGGCAGTGTGAACCCAGCTTCAAGCGGATCTGAAGCAGCAGATACTCACCTTCTCCCCAACAATCTGCGAAGTCCCTTGCCGGTGATGGCATCTTCTGCCCAGCTCCTTCTCTGTACCAGTCTTTGGATTGGCCAGAACCGGATGATGTAGGTGGATGACGTAAATGTAAACTCAGCCTCGCATGTGCAGCTCAATGTACATTGTAGAGAGAACTGCAAACAGGCAGGTAGGTTTATAGATTTATTGCAAAAGAGACATGTCTGTTCTGCGGTAAATAGCCAACGCACTTGTAAGATTCTCAATTTGTCTTTATATAGTTACATAGTTAGTTACATAGTTAACTAGGCCGAAAAAAGACAAAAGTCCACCCAGTTCAACCATAAAATAAAGAAATAATAAAAAAAAAAAAATATCGTACAATCCAATATACCCAATTCTATACCCACAGTTGATCCAGAGGAAGGCAAAAAAAAAACTAGCAGAGCATTTCCATGTCTCGCTTTCATATATTGGATAGGGTGCCCTTTGATCAGAGGCTGCCACTAACCAATTTATATTTTCTGGTTAAAATAAAGTAGTCAAAAAAAAAAAAACTGCCTAAATAAATGATTTCCCTCATCTATAGCAACTAGTCAAACACGTCTCTTTACTATCAAAACAGGTGAATTGATTGCCACACAGAGAGATCTTGATCAATGAGGCTTATTATTCTTGCATCCATAAACATTTCATTCCCTCCACCCTTTTACAGGTGGCATTCACATCCATACTAGAATGACGGATGAGAAAGCAGCTGGCTTGCAGAGATCAGTGTCATGCATAATTTTGCAATTAGCAAGTGCTTATAGAAAATAATACAAAGTAACCTGTTCACCAACAGCACATGGAGAATAATCTTCTCTTATTCATACATCATAATCTCATCTCCTTGGTGATTAGAAATGCATCATGTGCTAAGCAATTATTTAATTAGAAATTACATATACACATTAATATGTTTAGGGTGTGCTGAGAGGCTTAATTAGTTCTTTTGTGCCGTAGTAAGCAGAAATAGCACACTCAAAATGCAGTGATGCAAGCCCAAGTAAATGTGCAGAGAATATAGACATATGCCACGTACACACGATCGGACTTTCCACCAACAAATCCGTGTATTTTTGTTCGAAGGTTGTTGGCTCCAACTTGTCTTGCATACACACGGTCACACAGATGTTGGCCAACAGTTACGAACGTGGGAACACGGTGACATACAAGACGTACGACGAGCTGATAAAAAGAAAGTTCATGTGATATCTCCATTACGAACGCTAGTTTTCCAAGACCGAGCGATTCCGGCTCGTACTTGATTCCGAGCATGTGTGAACTTTTGTGCGCGGACTTCTGTACACGCGATCGGACTTTCTGACAACAAAGTTTTGTTGGCGGTAAATTTGAGAACCTGCTAGCCAACATTTGTTGGCAGAAAGTCTGACAGCAAATGTTCGATGGAGCATACACACAGTCAGACTTTCAGCCAACAAGCTCACATCCAACATTTCCCGTCGGAAAATCAGACCGTGTGTACGCGGCATTACACTTACAAGCCAAGAATATGCTCTGGATGTAAACACATATGTTTTGACCTTTCTTTTTTTTCTAAATTTAACTGGGAAGTGCCCATCAAGGTTAAAAATACAAGTAAATGGGGACTGTAGTCTCAGTAGCAACAGACCTTGCATAATTGAGGCTTGGTTCACACTGGTGCAAGGCGAGACACTCTGCAAATCCAGTGCGGGTTCCCGCATCGCACCTGAATCGCAGGGGGTTCACACTGCCCTCTGCAAACCGCTGTGGGTGTCAATACAAAGTCATGACACCCCCCAGATCAGTTCTCAGATTGCAGTGTCAACTGTGAATTTGGACATGAATCAGATCGCATGGGTGTGAACACCCATGCAATCTGTTTCTGGTGCAGACAAAAAAAAGGGTCCTGCATGAGTTTGGACCGAATGCGATGCGAATTCAGCCATACAGTTTGTATGGCTGAATTTGCATCGCACAAACATTGCATGTGATCTGCACAGCAATGCGGTGCAAATCAAATGCGATGTCTGGCATCGCACCAGTGTGAAAGTCTCAAAGTCAACAATGGCAGATACCATAGTTCTATCCTCACAAGTTTTCTGTTTTTTGATTTACTTAAACTGGAGCTTGCAAAATCCGTGGCAATTGTGAATAGTAGCCAATCAGCTTGTTTAATTAAAGCATTTGTTACCATGTATTTTAAAGAAGAAGTCTCCTGTTCTCTTTGTAATGCTTCCTTTGTGTGAAATCCCTGGTGTTCCTCCCAGTCCCTCTGCTTTCCTAATACAAACTGACCACACTGAGCAGGAGAGCACTCTGTGGTCAGTTCTATAGAAGTGCACCAGAATTTGCACTTTCCAGTTTCAGTAAAACAATCCGAGTTTGTTACTGGAGTCTGACTCCCTCTGACTTCATGGCTAAAACTGGCTATAGAAAATTTGGCCAGTTCAGCAGTGACCTGATGGATTTCAATCCATGTATGGCAGTTCCTGAATTCTGTCAAGCTAGAGTCTTGGAAAACTTTTGTTGGTCAGTAACTGCAGCCAATTGGCGGATCAGTGTAGTCTGACAAGTATCCCACTATCATAATACAGTAGCACAGTGGAGAGGATTCCTCTATCCATCTTGCTTGTGTGGATGGGGGAATCCCTTAATTTTTTTTGATCATCCGTTGGCTGATTGAAAAAAGGAGTTATCTATGGCCAGCCTAAGCTCTGCCAGGTGCCATTCCAGTGTCCATTGAGATTACCCCAGTAGCCAGTAAAAGTGCTTTCAGTGGGTAGGGTGATAGCCCTTAGGCTTGATTCATACTACTCATTGGTGTGCGCAGACTATAGCATTAGCGTGTGCATCCCAGAGCACAAACATACATGTGCGTGTATCAGCAGAGCAGTGGGTGGTGTCAGTAGAGCAGAGATTGGTGTCAGTAGGGCAGTGAACAGTGTCAGTAGTTTTTTAAATATTTTTACAATTTTTTGATGTTGTTTTTTACAATATTATTGTTTGTTTGTTTTTATATAAAATGTTATCATTGGTAATGCGCAAGGTCGGTGCTCCTTCCTTTTTTCTTTTTTGTTCCAGTTTCAAGAATACCCATTTTTCTGAGGAGGGCTGCAAGACTGTAGGCATTGCCTAAATCTAAAGAGTTGGTAGCACCACTTATTTAGAGACTAAACACCCAAGCGCAGGAGATTATTACTGTTTTTTTTTATATCAAGAGTCAGACCCCTGATGTCTCACTTATGATACTACTACATGCTGGGAATGCACACAAATGCACACACTTTCCCAACACACACAGAAACAGGCTGCGATTCAGAATATGTGTGGCAGTGCCACTGATTTTTAATGGCACCCCAACACACCTGCAAATGCTTGCACTTTCATGCAAGCCAAACCGAATGGTGCTGTGCTCAGTGCAGCGCATCTTTGAAAGAGTCAGGGACATCTTTTCTGCATTTCTTGTGCGTAGGGCAGCCATTGAAATGAATGGGCTGCCCCATATGAAATGCAATTGGTTGCATCTGTATGGTGTGAACCAGACCTTAGTGGAGATTAGCCACAAAGTCAAGGAAAGTCATCCCTCAGTAACAAAGTAAAACCAAATTTAGAAAGGAGAAAATATTTATTTTACTGAGTAATGAAGGTAATATGAGCATCTAGTGGCGTCTGCAGAATGTTTACTTTAAAAGTTTAAAAATGATCAAAGGTTCATTGACACACAACCGTTGTGGAGGTTATCAGCAGCTCTTTTATGTATTATAACTTTTTTTTTGCCAATATTTGATCTTTTATGATGTTAATCAGGCAAGTGAGACAATGCAGTGACCTTTTACTATGAAAACCATGTGCAGACTTCTCCAAGGAGAAAACGTGCTTAACCCAGATGAAACGAAAATACATTTTTACACAAGTGTGCTCCTTCTCTTGGTGAGACATCCTCCTCCTCGGCTATAAGGAGTTTCCTCGCGGCGTTGTTATGCGCCCACTTATACCAAAGAGTAAATGTTAACACTTGAGATTTTGATGACAATGTTAAATTCCTTCTGGAATCTCAAGTGAGCTCTGGGAGGTTCACACCGAGCGGTCACACACTCACTGAGCTGTGAAATAAGTGTATGGGCACACACTTTTTTCATTTGCATCTATATAGGCTGCATATGAATAGCACATCTCAACAAGTGGTGGATGAGGCTGTTTGAATGAGTCTCTTTGGGGGTTAAGGGGCCGATAAAATTGTACCGATAAAAAAGCACAGGTTTTTGGTCAATGCATTTTTTATTGTACCGATAAAAAAGCACAGGTTTTTGGTCAATGCATTTTTTATTTAAGTTTACAAATGTATACACTATTGTATGTACTGTATTTATTGGCGTATAACACGCACCTTTTCACCCTGAACATTTGGGTGCAAATAGCGTGTGCGTGTTATACGCCAATACTGCAATTTGGTCTGCCTAGGAGGGAATGGGGTGTGAGAATCTCCTGTTTACTCAGCGGCCTCTGTCATAGGAAGTCCTGTCTCCTGGGCCGGCATTGGACCAGTGTTCTGTCTATCACAGTTTATATTAAAGAGGCCGCCAAGTAAACAGGAGATTCTCGCAGTATGTAATCTGACGGCACTCGTCCCGCCCTCCTCCCTGTCCCCTCCGAGGCAGCAGTAATCTGAGGTGAGGCTGCAGATGGGCATTGATCAAGCTGCAATGATGGGCAATTGTGAGGCTGCAGATGGGCACTGATCAAGCTGCATTGATGGGCAATTGTGAGGCTGCAGATGGACATTGATCAAGATGCATTCATGGCAATTGTGAGGCTGCAGATGGGCACTGATCAAGCTACAATGATGGGCAATTGTGAGGCTGCAGAAGGGGCACTGATCAAGCTGCAATCATGGGCAATTGTGAGGCTGCAGATGGACAATGGTGAGGCTGCATTGATGGGCAATGGTGAGGCGGTAGATGGGCATTGATCATGCTACATTGATGGGCAATTGTGAGGCTGCAGATGGGCAATGGTGAGACCGCATTGATGGGCAATGGTGAGGCGGTAGATGGGCATTGAAAAGTCCTGCCAGCAGCTTCTTTGGAGCGGTGAAGGAGAGGTGTGTTTACCGCTCCTCCATTGCTCCTCCCCATTGAAATCAATGGGGCAGCGCTGTAATACCGCCGGCAAAGCGCCGCTATTGCGGTGTATTGCCAGGGGTTTTAACCCTTTCCCATGGGGGAAAAAGCACCCTGCTAGCGGCCGAAATGCGCCGCAAATCCGACGGTAAAACGCTGCTAAAAATAGCCGAGTTTTACTGCCAACGCTATGGGCGGTGTGGTGTGAAAGGGGTCTTTGGGCTGAAGTTAAGAGGTCTTAGAGGTAGATTCAGAATAAGGGTTAGATTTACAGGCAAATTTAGATTAAGGGTTTAGATTAAGGGTTAGGTTCCAAGGACAGTTCAGGTTAAGGCTCCATGCACACTGGGCTTAAAAAAAATGTATGTTCTCTCTGGAGTAAAAAGCGCTCATATAGAGCATTTTTTGAACAAAGTTTAGACGAGTTTAGGAGAGTTTTACGTTTTTCTGAGTCCAAGCTCCAATCAGAAACGCGAACCAGAAGGTTATTTTTTTCTGCCTCTAAACGTTAAACTCAAAATATGCCTTTTAACGTTATAATGTACATGAACACATAGGATTGCATTGAGCTGCTTCTACAGGCAGAACACAAAACTCCTGTAGATGCAACGTTTTTTAAGCTAGTGTGCATGGAGCCTAATGCCGCGTACACGCAACCAGACTTTCCGGCAAACTAGGTCCGACGGTCTTCCCGAAGGACTTTCGGCGGAGTTCCGACGGACTTTCGTACGGACTTGGCCACATACGAACGGACTAAGTCCGTTCGTTCGAACGTGGTGACGTAAACGGGACAAAAAATAGCCAGTAGCCAATAGCTGCCCTTGCGTCGTATTTGGTCCGTCGGACCAGCACACACACACAAACGTTTTTCCCGAATTTAGTCCGTCGGAATTGAGTCCATCGGATAGATTTAAAACGAACGGATTAGCCCACACACGATCGTATTGTCCGACGGACTAATCCCGTCGGACCTAGTTTGCTGGAAACTCCGGTCATGTGTACGCGGCATTAGGGTTAGACAACGAGGTTAGTTCTGGTAAATATGAGTTGCAAAGGTATTTTCAGGCTAAGGTTTAGTGATTAGGTTGTATTTAAAGATTATGTTCAAGTTGGTTTAAGTTCAGGGTTAGATTTAGCAGTTTAGATTTAAAGTTAGGTTTAGAGGTGGGTTTAGATTTAGAGGCCATATTAGGTAAAGGGTTGTTGCATTTAAAGGTGGGTTCGTTTACGAGTAGATTCAGTTTTAGGGTTAGCATTGGAGGTCAATTCATGGTTAAAAGTTTGGTTTAAAGTGCAATTCAGTTTAGGGGTTAGGCTTAAAAGTCACTTCAGATTAAGTTTTAGAAGTATGTTCAAGTAAAGGTTTAGTAGTTGGATTGAATATATTAATTGAATAGGGGGTTATTTAGAAGCTCTGTGACTAGGTTGAGGTTACCAATGATCTTACATGGTGACCAATCATGCAGACACAGTCCAAGTGCCATTGAGACAAACTATCTCTGGGACCATTGACATTAAAGTGGATGTAAACCAGATTCATGAAATTTGAGCTGGGCACATACATCTGTAGGGTTTACTTATCTCTCTCCAAAGCACTAAGTCCTGTGTCTTTCTGCTGCTTTGATCCTCAGTTATCAGCATGATAACTTCTGACAAGCTCTCTGACACAGGAGATAAAAGCAGCTAGACATTTGTGTCAGGGAGATTGCTATAAATAGATTAGCAGAGAGCTGGTCTATTCACAGCACAACTCTGAAACTTCCTTTCTTCCTCTGCCTATGTGGAGGGTGTGTGTGTGTGTGTGTGTGTGTGTGCCTTTCCTCCAATCAGCTGTGTTTGCAAAGACTCCCCTCCCACTGCTAAAAGAGGAAGTAAAAGTTGTCACACAATGTTCACTTTCTAAAGAATATAGCAAGCTGAAGACAGCAGTTCTACATAAAACTTATGTAGGGAGATTTGTTTCATCCCTGTGTATCATCTGAGGTTGTTCACTTCACTGGGTATAGGAGAGGGTTTACATCCACTTTATTTATTTTTATTTATATGGGAACTCTAGCAACTAATGTACTTAGTATTATGTTTAAGAGCATAATAATTTAATAATTAATTTAAAATTAGAAGGTCAAAACTGGCAATATGCATATGTCTGCCGATCTATCTGTCCACATGCATCCTAAAAATAACACTTGGTGCAGTGTTAACAGGACCTGCTGAATTTCCCTCTATCGCATGTCCTGATGTGCCTAAAGTATTCTACAGGAAAATATGGGTATTCTTTCAAAGTGTAAAACATAAACAATGCAAAGCACACAGTGGTGATAAGTCAGCCTTTGGTCTAGAAAAGCACAGTAAACAAAGTAAAACTTTAAGAAGCTCTACATGAAAAGGAGCTTTGAAAATTTGCCAAGAAAAGTTCAAGTACAAGACAGATTAGTTTGAATGACAGAAACATTAGATCAATAGACAGGTTAGATGGTGGGGGGGGGGGGGGCAGAGAGTGGGAAAAAGAGGAGGAAACAGAATAGAGATGAGAGGGCAAGAAAGGAAGAGATAGAAAGAGAGAGAACAGGAAGAAAAGACGCAAAGGAAGAGAAAGAAAATAAGAAAGGAAGAATGGAAGGGAAGACTAGAAAAAGCAGAAATCAGACCAAAGAGGGAAAAGTGTGTAAAATGAAAGAGTAAGGGGGAAGAGCAATTGGTATAAAGAAGAGAGAATAGAAGAAAGAGAACTCGAGGTAGAGAGTGCAAGCAGACAGTGGACAGGAGGTAAAGGTTGCAGACAGAAGAGGCAGCAGCAGAACAGCTCAAAAATGGGGCTCTCCTCTCCCTGATTAGATCTTCTGTTTTTCCTTACCAGGCGCCGCACCCCTCCCCAGGTCAAATCTATTGCCTCTCTTACCAGGCACGGCTCCCCTCTCCCTGATCAGATCTCCCTGCTTCCCTTACCAAACACTGCACTAATTTCCCAGCTCATATCTACCCTGTCTCATACTGGATACCACTTCCCTCTCCCTGATCGGATATTCCCTCTTCCCTTACCCGCACCCCTCCCCTGGTCAACTCTACCCTCTCTCTTACCAGGCACTGCTCCCCTCTCCCTGATCAGATCTCCTTGCTTCCCTTACCAAGCACCGTACCCCTTTCCCAGGTCTTATCTATCTTTTCTCTTAATGGATACCACTCCCCACTTCCCTCTCCCTAATCAGACCTCCCCTATTCCCTTAGCAAGGACTGTTCCCCTTTCCCAGGTCACATATACCCCCTCTCTTACTAGGCACCACTCCTCTCTCCCTAATTAGATCTCCCCTTTTTCCTCATCAGGCACCACACCCCTCCCCTGGTTAGATCTACCATCTCTTTTACCAGGCACCACTCCTCTCTCCCTGATCAGATCTCTCCCTTTCCCTTACCAGGCACTGGTCCCCATCCCCACGTCACATCTACACACCTATCATCTCTCCCTTCAGGCACCACTCCCCACTTCAAAGTCACATCTACCTTCTCTCTTACCGGCACTATTCCCCTCTCAAAGGTCACATCTACCCTCTCTTACTAGGGCACCATTCCCCTCTCCAAGATCACATCTACGCTCTCTCTTACCAGGGCACCACTCCCCTCTCCAAAGTCATACCTACCCATCCACTGCTCCCCATCCCCTGGTAACATCTACCTTCTCCCTGACCAGGCACTGCTCCCCTTTGCCTGGTCACATATACCCTCTACCCTACTAGGCACCACTCCCCTCTCTAAGGTCACCATTCCCCTCTCTCTTAGCAGGCACCATTCCCATTTCCCCAATCACATATTCTCTCTCTTAACAGGCACTGCTCCGTTTTAACTTTTTACATTTTCCTTCTCGTTCCTTTCTGCATTTCTATCTCTTGGCTCCCTACCACTTATACTCATCAAGTCACAGATGTACGAATGTCTTCTGCACAGAAATCACAACATAAAATTTGTGTAACTACAACAAAAGCAAACCCTTTGCACTTGCGGAGTGACTGGAGAATAACATGCCAGACTGGAAAGGGATGACAGTGTCAGCTGTGAGTGAAGGGATGTGATCACAGCGACAGACAACTAAGTCTATGTATAGAGGGGATCATCCTTACACAAACAAATGCTTCGAGTGCTTAGTGTGCCCCTGACACAAATCAAGGTAGAAGCAGCCCGCTGTAATGTGCAGAACTGAGACTCGAGCTAAGGAGGTGCCTCTAACAAGTGCTCATCACAGTGTTGGACAAAGAACAGACCTACATCATTTACAATAACAATTTATACATCAGAGCTGAGTTAGACGTTTCACCTCACTGGCAGAACTGTTTTCAGAATTACCTAAAGGGGAAATCCACCTAAACTGAATCTAAAGCCAACATTATTAGTTATGGATAGAGCAGGGAAATTATTAAATCCCAACCAGACTCTGTTTTTGCTGCCTTTGTCCCACTGGGCAGGTTACCTTTACTTCCTTTCCCAGTAATACAACAGGAAGTGAAAATCTTTCCAAAGTAAGAGGAAGTCCTCAATGAGATAGCTGTCACCAGAGCAGGAGTCACCAATGGAAGCATTTTCCTATGTCTTTGTTACAGTGACAACTAGATTGTCATCACCATACATTTATGAATCTCACCAGTGGGGGCACAGGCAGCAATGAACACCTGACATGGGTACCAACTTTTCTGTACGCTTTTCAAATCTAATAAAAACCTTTGGCTTTAGAGCTACTTAAAAAAAGATATAGACCTGGGTGTTAAACACCAACTGTTCTGACTGTAATTTGGCTTTCATATATAGCTATGAAAACAATCTTTCTGGAATGGATAAGTAAACAAGAGAGGGGCTGAATTATTTACCTTGAAAAGGCTACTCCTGTGTTGGTCACACGACATGACCTTAGGTCATGTGATCTCAGTGAAGGATGAACCAAACTGAACTCTGAACCTGTCCTAACATCGGCAAATGTTACAAGCTTGTGTTACAAGTGTTACAAGTGTTACAAGTGTCAGGACCACTAGAAGAAAGTCAAACAGCATTTTTCGGCAAAACTCTTAACATAGTTTTATGTTACCAAAACTGCCCACATTACTAAAATCCAGTGGTGTTTCATAAAAGTGATAATTCCTTATTGTAAAGAAAAAATAGAACTTATACAGGCTTCTCGGAGCGGAAGAATTGCAGTTTAAGAAAGCTATGTCTTGGAAAAGCCTAGACCACTAGAAGGAAGTCAAACAGCCTTTTTCAGCAAAACTCTTAACATAGTTTTATGTTACCAAAACGGCCCACATTGCTAAAATCCAATGGTGTTTCATAAAAGTGATAAATTCCTTATTGTAAAGAAAAAATAGCACTTATACAGGCTTCTTGGAGCATAAGAATTGCAGTTTAAGAAAGCTATGTCTGGGAAAAGCCTAGACCTGGGCTATGCAAATAAAGTATTTTTCCATGCTGATTCTGGGGCTGCATTGCTGAATCTTTTTATATTAAATATTTTATAGACATCACCCTGTAAAAAAAACAGGGAACTAACTTGCTTGAAGCTGAATTCTACAGCCTTGTCCTCAGTGGAGGTGCAAAGATGGTCTATTCTGCACTTAAGTATGCATTACCATAGATGCTAAATACCACACAGGTTAGTAAAGTTCAAAGACTGCCATGTTGAAGACAAATAACAAGTGGAAATAAGGCGCTGGATTCAAATGATCAGATGATTGGTCAGATCGTGATAAGGCACAATGGCTCTAGCGGCACCACTCTAGACCAAAGCATATTGTCCCTCAAACAGGGGGGCCAGTTTTGAAAATTCACGTACAGTATATAGTCTGAAAGTGCCAAACAAACTGTTTGAAAGTCTAAAAACATTAATATCAGTACTGATTCACAAATAACTTAGAAAAGCCAATGTGATTTGGGGCTCAATGACCTCTCCCTTGTTCGAGGCATAACCATAATGGGTAATCATAAGGGCTCAAAAATTATACAGCACCAATTATTATAACAGAAAACAGTGGGTCAGCAAAAATGCTGTGCATTGGCCGTTCTATGTTGTCATCTGTGAATCAAAACTTATATCAAATGTTTTTGGACTCTTAGACCCCTTTAACACGAGGCGGACTCCCCTTCCACGGAGTCTGCCTCTGTCCGCCGGCTCAGCGGGAGATCTCTTCATTGATCTCCGCTGAGCCGGCGGATGACAGGTCCCTCTCTGCTCACTGAGGGGGAGGGGCTTGTCCAGCGCCACTGGTCTCTATGGAGAGATCGGATGAAAATGGACAGCGTGTCCGTTTTCATCAGATCTCACCCGATTCGATCCGCCAGCGACGGATCTGGACATAGGGCCATCCGTCTGCTTTTGGCGGATCGGATGGTGGCGGGGGGTGTCAGCGGACATGTCTTTGCTGACATCCGTCGCTCCATAGACCAGCATGGAGCACCCGTTCAGGTCCGCCATGAAAACTGACAGGTGGACCTGAACGGGCCGTCAGTGTGAAAGGGGCCTATGTCTATTTGTTTGCTGTTCTTATTGGATTTTATACAGATTAGAACCCAGGGCTTTGTGAAGTCTGACCCCTTATCTGGGCTGAGGTAGACAGGTGGCTAGGGACATTGCTGTCAAAGATGCTTCTAGAATTGAATAGGCATTTTATGATCTCAGATCTCAAATAGCCCTGGACACCTGTGGTGTACACAGTCTGAGACTGGACCTGTAAAGTCCTGGCCAGGGCTATGCAAAGGAAGACTCCGGTGTTGGTTATGAGACTGTGGAGCTATATGTTTTCATATCCATTATCAGAGACATCACCATCACAATAGCAGTAAACCAAATATCTTGAAGCTGCTCTCATTTGCATAGCTCCTGGACTAAACCCCTCTACTGTGCAAAATTGTGGAAGGGGGAAGGGTGAACACGAGTCAGGTTCATGCAGCATATAAGTACACAATGCCATAGGTGGTAAATTCTCCACAGGTTAGGGGAAACCTGACGGGTTGTCTTTAGTGAACACTACAAGTGACTAAAAAGCCCTCTCCTAGAATCAGTGGAAATTAGTTTAGCTTTATCTTGGAGAACTTTAAAAAATGTATCCCAATGCAAATAGATGCCAAAATTATGTCAGCACTATTTGCCTTCTCCAGCTCTGAAATATTTATAATCTCTAATGAGAAGACAAAGCTCCAGCCAAGACTATAACATGGTCTGCAATCTGTATTCTTCTAAGGAGTTCAGACACAGCAGAGTGATCTTACCAAGGTAGTTATCATCTTCTGGTTTTCCTGAGTAGCTGTGCTGTCGCACATCGATGTTGGTAGCACCGGCTGGAATACGCACCACAGTATTGTAACCTGGAAGATACAAAAGAGCCGAAGCTGATTAATGAGCCGGATGTGCTCCACAAAGCCTGTTTGATTTACCTGGCTGCCAAATGCATGTAGCATAACTTCAAAACACAACTTTCTATGGTAAAAGGGAACAAAGGAATAGAAATCGTCATTTAAGAGGCTATATCTAAATGAAGACAGTGATCCATGCAATCCTGTCTGAAAATGTTTTAATAAGACATTATGTCATCTTTTTCATCATGTCTTAAAGTGAACCTCTGCCCAGATTATGGACAAATTCATATTCTTAAAACTGACCTTGCCGTAAAAAGGTCTGCTTAAAGTGA
The DNA here is from genome assembly GCA_028564925.1 of Lithobates sylvaticus. Taxonomy (NCBI): domain Eukaryota; kingdom Metazoa; phylum Chordata; class Amphibia; order Anura; family Ranidae; genus Lithobates; species Lithobates sylvaticus. The sequence continues at coordinate 43,244,838 of CM053032.1, read as the reverse complement.
TTCTAAAGGTTTTTTACCTTCATGCATTGTATGTATGAAGGTAAAACACCTTCAGTATGCAGCCCCTGCTTATGGACACACAGATCGGCTTGGGAGCGAGCACGCACAAGTGCCCCCATAGAAACTGGCTTACTGCAGGGGGAAGGGACCAAGAGCACCAGCGGAGGACCAAAGAAGAATTGGGGCTGCTATGTGCAAAACCATTGCACAGAGCAGGTAAGTATAACATGTTTTGTTTAAAGAAATTTTTTTACCTTTAAAGTAGTTATTAACCCACCAATATCATTTTTCACATGGTCTGTGACCACGACTGTGCTTTGCTTTATAAAAAATAATGCAGTATATACCTTGTTTACAGAGAGCTCATCTGCACTCACTGACCCGCCGCTTCTCTCCTCTCTCGGCCTGACAGTGGGCGGGGCCGAGGATCCCCCGCCAACATGGAGGTGCGGAGGAGAGAGGCGGCCCGACCCGCTGCATCTGTCGGGTCGAGAGAGGAGAGAAGCGACAGGTCAATGAGTGCAGATCAGCGCTCTGTAAACAAGGTACATACAGAATTATTTTCATAAAGCACAGTCACAGGGGGCCATTACAGTAAAAAACTGTAACCGAAAAGTGGAAGCTCTCACTGCACAATGATCGCGGCAATCTACGGAATTTCTGCCCCCCCCCCTCCCGCTGCCTTCTGAGAGACACACAGGTCCCAGAAGATAGCAGGACCATTCAGAAAGTGCAGCATGACTCACGCATGTGCAGTAGAAAACAGGCTGTAAGGCCTGTTTCCCTTAGTAAGGATGCTGGCGCCTGCATCCGAAGCCAATGGACAGGTAAGTGTCCTTATATAAAAAGTCAGTAGCTACAGTATTTATAGCTGCTGACTTTTATTTTTTTTAATACAGGCTGGAACTCCGCTTTAAGTGACAAACTGTAATGTAAAACCTGATGTCTATGGTTTATATACTTAGTAGTGATTGGAAAAATTACAGTAATACAGTATTTTCTCTATAGAGTTTTTAATGTAAATTTTTCAATTCTTTTTTTTATCTTTTTGTAAACAATTTAAAGAGGTTCTTCACCCTGTTTGAAAAATAATTAAAAGCCAGCAGCTAGATAAAAGGGCATTTACCTGTCCAGGGATCCAGCGCTGTCTTCACCTGGGCTGTTTCTTCACTAGGCTTCGGGTCCCAGGTGCCGGCATGTTAACTGTAGGAAGCCAGTTGTGACTCCTTGCGGCTTCACAGCCGACTACCCCCTGTGCATGCACGAGCCATGCTGTGGTTTGTGAATGGCCCTGCAGCCTTCTGGGACCTATAACGTGTCTCAGAAGGAAGCGGGCAGGGAAGGGGGGCCTAGGCTATCCAACTAAAAGTGGGTACCCGCTCCGCCCTCCCCGAAAAAAAAAAAAGTTCCAAAAGAAGAAGAGGAGAGGGGGAGGAGGGCATAAAGCTTAATTGTAGTGTTCTTTCAAGATCTAATTAATATTATTTTGATTTGTTGTCACGGGGCCCTTAAGGCTGGGTTCACACTATGTGTGGCCGTGAATTTGGACCTGAAATGGAGCCAAAGACACACAGGACTCTTCTGCTGTGTGCTCCGCGGCCGCCCCGGAGATGTGTGAACCAGCTCCATTGAGAGCTGGTTACACTCTCCTGTCATGCAAATTGGATGCGGGGAAACCCGCATCCAATTCGCAATAGTGTGAACCCAGCTTAAATTGCGTGGGGACCATACGTGGGTGCCTATTCTGCCTATTTGGTAATAAGGAACTGGTCCCCATGCCTTTAACAGACATATTATATACATGTGAAAGAACTGTAAACAAATTAGGAGCAGTGTGTATCATCCATCATGACAAAGTTTCCGCTTTTTTCTCCCAACTATGCTAATGAAGGATGGGAACAGACAAATTATTTTCATTGTCCAGTTTTAGACTTAGCTTATTTTGCATATTAAACAATAGAACATGGCAAAGGATTATATACATTTCTGTTTACCTACCATAATGTACTAAACTATGTGTTCCTTCTATGGGTTTACAGGATGAATTGTCTCCACCACAAACTCCACACTTATCTCTTCTGGCTTTTGAGTTTAGGACATGATCACAACCAGCTTGCTTTAAAAAAAAGATAGAGGGAAGAGCCAAGAAAAATAAGTACAGTACATCCTGTGCTTAGGTTATACTCTAAACAGACACCAATAAATAAAATATAGCCAGAGGTTCTATCCCTTCCCACTCTATCCAAAGCTAGAGAAAAAGTTTGGGCTGAATTTCTACTTCAACTAGACTCACGAAAAGACACACATCCATCATGATCAGTCGCTGACAATGTCCAGCAGTTTTGGTTCAGAGGAAGGAAAGTCAAAACCTTATGTGCAACTGTAACCAATTTCACCCCATGATGGAAAAAATCTTACCTGACCCCACAATGGCTGTTGTACCTTTTCTCAGGGCCAATAACTATTAGAAATCCTCTGACTATGGCAACACTTCCAACAACAAGCAGTCCCCTTCAGCAATCCTGATTCCAGATAAGGGCTCAGATTTCGCACAATTCTTAGCTTTCCTATGGTAGTTAATGAACTGTAGGCTATAAATCACCGAAAGGCTCCCCTTTAGAAAAGAATCTGTCACAGCTGATGTTACTTAAGGTGTATATAATGTCTTACAAGCTGTGAGCCCTTCATGGCTTCAATGTTATCTGATTCCCAAATTGTACATTAGTTTTGGGGCAATGAACAGCACTTCCACTGGATGATATTTAGCTTGACTGCCCAGAAACTAGTACCCACTCCTGGAGTTTTTGGATTGGTATATTGCTAAAATGTTTTTCATTGGGTTAATGGGACACCTACTTTTTGTCTCTTTCAAAGAACTTCAATAAGGATTTGCCACGGTGTTCCCAAATGCACCTCTCAGTATTCGGCGTTTCCAATTCTAACCTATTTAGTTATAATTTGGTCAGGGTTTTCCTGCCTTCTGTGACTTCACTGTGGTGATTTCCTCTAACTTCCTGACCTTGTGACACCTGGGGAACCTCTAGTTATCCTAATCTGATTAAAAAGAAGTGTGTTTATTGTTGTCTCATAGGAGAAATTTTCCATCACTTTTTTTAACCTTTACTAGGGCAGGATGTGTGGGAACATCTATATTGAGAATAAATGTTATAATTACAGCCTGGAAAGAGTTAATCATTATAAAAGCCTCAAGGCCATCGGATAATATGAACTGTGATTGACATAGGGGTATGTCGCCCTTTCTCTGGAACTTTAGTACAATAGTTCTCTTTCAGGGTGACTCACAACAATACTGGAACATTTACATAAGTTCATTCAAACAAAAGAGCTGAAACGTTAACATAAAATGCAGTATTTGCACATTTCAACAAAAAATTTTTTCCATTGAAATCCTATATAAATTGTTATTTACAGATGCATGAATTATAGGAATTAAAAATCGTAATCCAACAGTAAAAGAAAAGCTGAACGAAATGAAAAAAAGCAAAGTCATAAAAATGAAAAGTAAACTGCAAAAAATGCTTAAAATATTGTAGATAACTACGACTGGCAAACCTGTGCAGAAGAACAGACACCTTTGGCCTCCCAACAGTAAACAATTCCTTAGTGGCATTGTTGGAGACCCAACATCCCAAACATGGGAAGCCGGGAGGTGAGAAAGACTCCCTCTCCACACCCACCTACCCCTCTCCAATCCAACTCCATCAACCCCCCCCCCCCTTTTTTTTTTTTTTCCGCCCCATACACTCCTCTCATATCCTACCCATTCTACCTTCCTCCAATCTCCTCTGGAAAAAGACAAAATTTGGGAAGAGGCAGTTTCAGTATGCGGGACCCAATAGAGAGATCTAAATCTTATGCAGCGGTCCCATCTTTCAATGTCTTTAGTTTTTTGTTTTTTTTGTGTGTGTGCCACTGCGAAAGTCTATGGGCTATATTTATTAGCTCATAGGGACCACAGTATGAAATTCAGCAATGCACAAATCAAGTGAGTAACTATTTACCCGACACAGTCCTTGCACGCAGATGTCATTTGTGTCTGGTCCGCATGACGTCCCATCTGTTACTCTGTCCCTGAGCTGATAATAGGCTGTGCTTCCTGCCACGCGGCAAAACAGTTTACAGCGATCCTTCATTAGAACTGCGGACAGTGAGGAAACAGTTTGTCAATAGAATTTAATTTCAGTAACACGAGTGGAAGAGGCTCTCTGGGCACTACTTACTTCCGCTGTACTTTGGCACCCAGCGAACGTTTGGAGGTAGACCATTGATATTAAAATGCTTTCCATCAAACTCAGCACACTGATCTTCGCGAAAGTCCCTCTTTTGCTTAGTGCAAGGTTCAGTGTTGCAGGATTTAAATTTCATTCGGCGTCCAACACAGTATTTGCCACCATTTCTTGGTCTGGAGATAAAAACAAATAATGTTTCTGGTTACACTGTGATATAACTTTTCAATATGTCCACCTGTTCACACCTCTGGCCTTGAAAAATGCTCACCAAAGATAGTTATATGTACAAATCTCCTTACAGGACCCATATAGAAAAAATAGCCCTAGTGTGCCCATAGACGTTAAAGGGTGATTGGGTATGTCAATGTGATCTGATAAGACTAACCTAAAACTAAATACTCTGCAGAGCACTGCAGAACATTACAATCAACATGTATGCTCAGCTAGGCCAAGTACACATCTATAAAGTAGAACTAAACTCTCTGATTTAACCGTTTCCCAAAACTGTTACATTTACAGCATACTGCAAATAATAACTGTTACGTTTGCTTGTGCTCTCAACTGAACTATCAAGTTTTCAAATGGCTGATGCCATAATTAATCACATGTGCAGCATCATGACAACTGCAGATCAAACAGAGGTTAAGATGGCAGCTTCTTTGGCTGTAAAGGATAGGAGGGTTTAGTTCCACTTTTAGGCAATGCAGGATGGAGGTAAGTAGACAATCCTGACACTAGCTCTGGGGAAACAATAGCAATCAGGCAAGAAATTCTAACCCTTTCAATGGTTTGTACCCCTAAGAGCAGCAAATGTCAGAAATACCTGGATCGCAAGACCGGCAGAACAGAATTACAATTCCTTTAGTGAATAACACAGTGAACATACACGTATTTCGGTTAAACATTTTCCAGTTTGCCAGGTGTTCATTTATAATTCAGTTGGGAACTTCTATATAAACAGGCCCAAATGATTGGAACATGAAAAGAAATAGATACATCATGTTCAAAGAAACAGTAATAGTACTTGTGTGTAAGGTGTTCTTACTCTGGTCTGTTGCACTCCCGGATGGCGGTTTTAATTCCCCCGCTGCAAGATCTGGAACAAGCCCCGAAAGGGCTCCATGACCCCCAAGAGCCATCGACAACGGAGGAATCGCGCTCTTTCGGGATGCACACGCCATACCTGCAGTGCTGTGGTGAGGATAAACAGAGATAATACAGATGTAATACACTGTGCTGTCTGCAAGGCATAAGCAATAGAAGTAGTCAACTGTGAAGAAATCATGTTTTATTTACAGGTTCTCACACAACTCAGCTTCCGACAATATAAATGATTTATTCATATTTACCCTTATTTGAGGTGAATGGAACATAAAAAAAATGTTCTGTGTAGAAATAATGACTGTGGAAATCAGGTTAAAATTATATTTTCTGTTCAATAATGTTTATGGAAGTTTTATCACGTCGAAGTAGAAGTACAGAAAACAGCCAAAGTTAGAAAGTTACATGGCCAGGGTTTCAATACAGCTTTTATAGCCACATATTGGTACAAATATTCATAGTTTTATAAACCTGTGAATTACAAACAGGAGGGTCACAGACTTGTCTATGGGCAGAAAAAAAAAGATGCAAGAGGGGGTAGAGTGGTAGAGTAAAGGTTGTGGAAAGTACTTAAAGGGATCTGTGTTCAGGGGGCTATCACGAGTCATATGGGCCAGTCTAGGAAATCATCATTAAAGCAGACCTTCATCCTCCACATCCTGTTTTTAGCATTCCACTCCTACACCCCTTCTCTCAGAATTAGATTTTTTTAAATTACTTTTTAGGGGAACACATTTGGATTTTCACCAAGATGATGTACAGCTGTCTGCAGGCTCCTGGGATACATATGTTATGTACCTCAGGGTCCTCCACAGCACAAGCACAGCGGAATATCACCCACAAGGACAGGGTTTGGTTAAACCTTTCTTTTGTTTTGCAGCTGGCCCAATAGTGCCATCAGGGGACAGGCTGCAAAGAACCCAGAAGAGACAACTGGATGATGTCAGAAAAGAAGAAGACAGAAATGGACCAGGCAAGCAACAGCAAAGCGGAGGATCCATACAAAACACAGCTGGATTCGCTGAGCATGTGAGTGGATATCCCAGTGGAAAAAAGTAAGAGGAAGAAAAAAAAGAAAATTTCTCTATAAAGCTGAAAGGGTTGGGAGGAGTAGCCAAAGTCTGAGAGTAGGGAATGTTGGATCCCTGGGGACCATATACCAGGGAGTCATTCTATCGATCCATATAGCAGTAATTGTATCATTAATTATCGTCCAAGGGGATCTCTGGTCAGGAGGCTCCTCCAAGTCATCTGGACCATTCTAGAGATTCATCATTAAGGTTTAGGAGGCTGCAGTCAAAGTCTGGGGGTAGTTTATGTTGGATGCATGGGGACTCCACCTTCTTAGAGAGGTTATCATTCAGTATAGCAGCGATTGTATTGATAGTCATCATCCAAGGGGATCTGTGGTCAGGAGACTACTTCAAGTCATCTGCACCATTCTAGAGATTCATCAGAATGCAGCAGTCACAGTCTGGGGGTAGGTTATGTTGGATACATGGGGACCCCACCTTTCTAGAGAGGTTATCGTTCAGTATAGCAGTAATTGTATTGATCGTTATCATCTAAGGGAATCTCTGGTCAGGAGGCTACTCCAAGTCATCTGGACCATTCTAGAGATTCATCATTAAGGTTTAGGAGGCAGCAATCAAAGTCTGGGGATAGGTTATGTTGGATCCATGGGGACCACCCATTCCTAAAGAGGGCCATTCTATCATTCAGTATAGCAGTAATTTTATCGATAGTCATCATCCAAGGGGGTCTATGGTCAGGAGACTACCCCTAGCCATCTTGACCATTCTAGGGAATCATCATTAAGGTTTAGGAGGTAGCAGTCAAAGTCTTGGGGTAGGTTATGTTGGATCCATGGGGATTGGCCCTTCTCAAACCAGACCATTTTATGATTCAGTTTAGCAGTAACTGTATTGCTGCCCATCATCCATGACACAGTATTTAAGATAGTGGCTTAAATTATGTTTTCTACAGTCAAATTATAGTGCATCTTTGAAATCTGAGGGGTGAATTGTTCCATGGTGCCTGCAGTTACAGAGGTCAGTAAAAACTTGTTTTAAAGCTCACTTACTGCTTGGAAAGAATATGAAAATACATATCAATAGCTATTCATTAAATTTGAATGGCAGTCAGAATAACCTAACCAGGGCACTGAAAGTTTCTGTATTGTAGTGTACTACAACGCCTGGATGCAAACCATGTCTAGTTTAATGTGTTTTGTGGAGTGTTGGATTGTGTTAACACAATGAACGTTACGTGTGTCACCACAATGCAGTAACGCATAATGGCTCTTAGAATATAAAAATTTAAATAAGGCTCAGTAAGAAAAAAATGACTGGAATGCATAAGTCAGTATACACAGAGCAGGAACAGGTAAGAGTCTGCAATGACAATTGCTAAGATCCCTGTAATGTATTTAATTGTGGTGGAAAGGTCTTTCTTTCTAAATGAAGAATTTCACTGAGTGCAGAATCTTCATGTTTGACTGATGCGTTCCTTTAAAGAATGTGATTATATTTCCTAATTTCAGCACCGCAGGAATCAGATTGCGCTGATAAAGCCAGTGCAGCTTCCTTTACAATACAGGAGAGTTTCATTTGATTAATGAGACACCAGAGCTCCATTACTACTTATATGGCCAAGGTAGTTTCAATAATCCCCAGGAAGAAGCTGACAGCTCCATCAGTCAGACCTGCATATGGAAGATTGAGCTGAAACAATGGCTTGGCCAGGCTACTGGTTGGAATGCACAAGTAACAATATACCCATCACCTGTTAAATGATCAATAGGTAAAATACCTGCAGAGATTAGAATACAGCCCTGACTTTACTTGTTACGTATTAATAGAGCAACCAGTTAATTATGGACTACTAATGCAAATAAATAGCATTTAGACAATCGTAAAACACCATATGTGGCTGTACTCATATAAAGGCTGACTGCTTCTTCATTGCATATGGTTTACTTCAAAAATGTGGAAGTGGCACATTTATGAATACGTTGTATGCAGAAGCAAACCGCATTTACATTAGTATGACAGAATACAGCCAGCCACTTGTATTGGTAACTGTACTTGGTGTGGGAAAGCAACAGGGAGTTTACGCTGGAAGATATGTCAGCATGTTAATGTCCGTGTGCATAGAGGCCATAGAGTGGGCACAGCCTACTTGTCCGGGTCCCTGTTTTTCATCCTCAAATTTTTTTTACCTACAGGCCATGTTAATACACCCATCAAAGTATACAGGAAACCCTGTGGCATCATATATTTTAAACCAGACCAAAACTATTTTTTTTTTTCTGTTACAATCTTTTTTTATCAAGATTTCAAATAGTAATATTGTAAGTAAACAAAGTCAAGTAAAAAAATAGAACTGTCAGCATAGCCAATGTACGAAAAGTGGAGACCATAACATATGTGGAGAACAAAACTATTGGACTTGCTGCCACACTTATCACCCTCCTGCCACACAAAATTCATAAAGTATAACTAAACGCAAAACTTTTTTTTTTATTATATTTTTATTATATTATATTTTATTTATTAAAAACGTTTTTTTATTGCTGTCTATGCCCCCATTATGGAGAGTCACCCTCTCTATTTATCCTGTTCACCATTATCATTGAAAATGAAAGAAAATCCCACATTTTGGGTTGTCACCAGATAAGTAATAGAGGGGAAATCATCCAATGGGGACACTAGTTCTGGTGACCTTGGTGTCCCCAAGGAATCTTCTTAATGTGCAGGGATTTCCTCTCACTTCCTGTTTGGCTGTGGGACAGGAAGTGGAGGGATATCTCTGCAATGGGACACACATGGCGTAAAAAAATCTGATGGGGGTTAAAACCCTCCCTTGCACTATCCAAAATGAATAAAAAAAAAATGTGCCTATAGTTCTACATTAACATTGATTTATGTAGTACCATTGTGCCCCATGATGCTACTAACAGTAATAGAGGTTGGAACGGGCAACACAATGCATGAAGCGACTAATACATACAGTTGTTGGTCGAAATGTAGCAATAAGAAGACACAACAGGAGAGAGGTTAAAGAATCTACTTTTTTAATCCTCCTCTGGCCATGTCCACATAACCAAATTGGCAAACAGCTTTGCCTGAATTCTGACATACCTTGACATTTGGTCATAAGACCAGCACCAGCAAGTCAATGCTGACTTCATTGCGTGAAGCAGTCTCCATAATTATATGATACAACTTAATAGCCAGAACTAATATTTCCGGGCTTCCTCCCACAGCCCTTGGCAAGGGTGACGTCATCGTCCTTCTAGCCAGATCTCAGAGAATGTTGAGTAGCTAAAATCTCGTAAGACGATGACCCTGCATTGCGCTGCAGTCTTCTTGTGAGATTTGGACTACTCAGCATTTCCAGGGATATTGTCGGCAGGAAGAAGGCATCACCCCCTAAACTAAAGAAGTGGGGAAAGAGAAGTATATTATCAATTTTTTGCACTTTTATGCATCATTTATTGAAAGGAGACCTTGCTTAAAGTGCAAGGCCTGCTTACAGTTGCTTAGTATATTTTTTTATTATGCTCTGGACTACAAAATATGTTTGACAGATATTTTTTAAATGCATGTATAGCTCAGGCCTTTTTGATTTTGGCTTCAAACAAAAAAAGAAAAAGTTTTGCATTTACATACACCAACAACCAGGTAAATATTCTACATTGTATATTACCAACCAACCAACTCCAGTTACCAACTGCAGGCAGATCTAGGCTACAGCTATATCTTCTTGGGGCTGATAATTTGCTAGGCTTTGAAAGTGTCATTGTTATTTTATTTTAAATTGACCTGAATAGCACGAGATCAAACACCACACACAAACACATAGCTAAATGATTCAGAGGAACGACATTCCTTCCCTCTTCTCAGAAATCAGTGAAGGGTGAGCAAAATACCATTGTCTGGGTTTGCACTAGTGTCAGAGCCTGCTGCTCCTCTAAAATGTGATCTGCAGTGGAAAGCTTTCCAGAGGCATTTAACAGGCAAGGAGGAGGTGATATGTTGCCACCTCACTGCCTGTTTAAACCCCCAAAATGCCAACCCACCACACCGCAACCTCATCATGATTTTTCTTGATAACTCTTGAGAAGCATCGCAACATGTATATACCCCTGTCCGGCTGCCTTTGCAGCTTTAAGGGGGGGCAGTTGAGGACGGTAAAAAAACACACTTGCATTTTTCTTTAAATCTCAGTTACCGGATTAAAAAAAAAAATTAGGAAGTAAAACTGATCCTTTCTGTTTATGAATCTTTTATATGAGCTATTTGATTAAGTTTCCCGTACTTGAACCTTCCTTAAACCAAAACTCCTGAAAGGGTCAAGAGGAGAGAATAACTCTGAACAATGCAGGTAACTTTATTCCTTTTCACACAGGACATAAATGGAATTTCTATTCCACTAGGAGAATGGAATTCCTTCCTTATCAACAAGTGCCATTTCAAATTTTATACCAATAATTACACCCAGTATGGACTTTCTGCTTCTGATGGCCCTATTGTGACTATCTCTTCAGGCTGTGAGGCCTTTTAACAACAGGTTAACCAATTTTAAATACATGCTGGTGATTTTATTAAAAGTATACTCTGCCTTCATTGTTAAGAAAACTCATGCTTGTTTCAGAGTCCGTAACACTACTGCCTTGTGGTAATGTGTGGCAACATTACTTGTGTTGTTGCAATACCATGCGATTCATTCTGAATGGCACCCCAACACTGTGGTGTTCATACCTCTGGCCTGTAGATGTCACTATTTACAGTTGTTTTATGTTTAATACTTTCTATACTCTGTACAAGTTTGTTCCAGTTCCTGTTCCTGTTATGATACACTGAGAAGGCTGCATGTGTTGCACTCTGCACTGTGTCTTCCAGAATATGGGACACGACAAATGCACTGTCCCAAAGCACTAATGTGTTGCTGTGCAGTGCACTGCCAGAAATGCTACATGCTCTGGTACATTAGAAAGCCTTAATGCAATGCATATTAACATATGGCATAATTCAATGCAATGGTGTGGCTGGCTCCTCAAACATCTGTTCACAGCCAACATGTGCAATGTTCTCTTGCACTTGACTGGTTTCACTTAAATAAAAGCAAAACTATAAACTAGCTTTAAATACTTTAGTGCAGGGGTCTGTAAACTTTTTAAACAAAGATTCGATTTACTGCTGTTCAGAATTTAGGGGGGCAAGACTATAGTCAGTGGGAGTAGAAAATGCCCCAGCATCAGGAGTAAACAAAGCTTTAGGATTGGTGGTCAGTGGGAGAAACAAAGCCTTAGGCTTGCTGGTCAGTGGGAGTAAACAAAGCATCAGGCGTGGTAGTCAGTTGGTGTAAACAAGGCCTAAGGCTTGATAGTCAGTGGGAATAAACAAAGTCTAAGACTTGGTAGTCAGAGGGAGTAAACAAAGCCTCGGGCTTGGTAGTCAGTGGGAGTAAACAAAGACTCAGGCTTGGTAGTCAGTGGGAATAAACAAAGACTCTGGCTTGGTGATCAGTGGAAGTAAACAAAGACTAAAGCCCCATACACACGGTCGGACAATCCGTGGACCAGGTCGGTCGGATCCTGTCCGTCATACTTTGTCTGATGTTGGTTTTGCGTACACACGGTCGGACAAAGTTGTCGGAAAATCCGATCATTCTGAACGTGGTGACGTTTGTTGCCTACGACGGGACTACGTAGAGGCTAGTAGCCAATAGCTTTGGTCTTGTAATGTGATCTGAGCATGCGTAGCACTTTGTCCGGTCGGACAACCGTACACACGATCGGATTTGGTGTGATCGGACCGTGTTGTCGGCAAATCTTTCCAGCAGGAGATAAGACTTTGTCCGTCGGACAATCCGACGTACACTGTCCGATGGTGCATACACACGGTCTGATTTTTCAACAACATTGTCCGATCGGACAGAATCCATGAAAAAGTCCGACCGTGTGTATGGGGCTTTAGTCTTGGTGGTCAGTGGGAGTAAACAAAGTCTCAAGCTTGGTAGTCAGTGGGAGTAACCAAAGCCTCAGGCTTGATGGTCAGTGGGAGTAAACAAAGCCTCAGGCTTGGTGATCAGTGAGAGTAAACAAAGCCCCGGGCTTGGTAGTCAGTGGGAGTAAACAAAGCCTTTGGCTTGGTGGCCAGTTGGAGTAAACAAAGACTCGGGTTTGGTGATCAGTGGAAGTAAACAAAGACTAAGTCTTGGTGGTCAGTGGGAGTAAACAAAGCCTCTGGCTTGATCAGTGGGAGTAAACTATGGTCAGTAGGAAGGGTAACAGTACCCCTCTCACCTATGAGACTACAAGTGGCAATGCTGACACACATTGCACATGCACGGTTCATCGTTGTCAGGAAGCCAGCCCTTAACAATGGTTTGTAGCCATTGTTGGAATGCTTGTTGACAGGAAATTACTGCAATTAGGCTGCATAGCAATTCACACATTGAAAGTGTTGTGAAAATTGGCAAATAAACAATTGTTACTAGGCAAATTTCTTTGCTGGTAGAATGTTTTTCATTGATTACAAATGGAAAATACAGCATTTGGACACTAGGTGGCACCAAGTACCATATGAAATTTCTGTGATACTTAGCACCATCTAGTGGCCAAATGTATTTTTTCCATTTTGCAATGAAAAACATTTAACCAGTACAAGTAATAGTTTAATAACATTCATTTTTTTGCCTCATTTGCACAGAACAAATGTACAGTTGTGCTTATAAGTTTACATACCCTGGCAGAATTTATGATTTCTTGGCCATTTTTCAGAGAATATGAATGATAACACAAAAACATTTCTTTCACTCATAGTTAGTGTTTGGCTGAAGCCATTTATTATCAATCACCTGTGTTTTACTCTTTTTAAATCATAATGACAACAGAAACTACCAAAATTACCCTAATCAAAAGTTTACATACCCTGGTGATTTTGGCCTGATAACATCAACACAAGTTGACACAAAAAGGTAACCATTCTCACCTGTGATCTTTTATGCTTGCAATTAGTGTGTGTGTGTGTGTGTGTGTGTGTGTGTGTGTAAAAGGTCAATGAGTTTCTGGACTCCTGACAGACCCTTGCATTTTTCATCCAGTGCTGCACTGACGTTTCGGGATTCTGAGTCATGGGGAAAAGCAAAAGAATTGTCAAAGGATCTGCGGGAAAATGTAGTTGAACTGTATAAAACAGGAAAGGGATATGAAAAGATATCCAAGGAATTAAGAATGCCAATCAGCAGTGTTCAAACTCTAATTAAGAAGTGGAAAATTGAAACCAAAGCACGGTCAGGTAGACCAAATAAAATTTCAGCCACAACTGCCAGGAAAATTGTTCCGGATGCAAAGAAAAACCCACAAATAACTTCAGGTGAAATACAGGACTCTCTGAAAACATGTGGTGTGGCTGTTTCAAGATGCACAATAAGGAGGCGCTTGAAGAAAGATGGGCTGCATGGTTGAATCGCCAGAAAAAAGCGCCAAAAAGCACATAGACAAGCCTCAAACCTTCTGGCACAAAGTCATTTGGAGTGATGAGACTAAAATTTAGCTTTTTGGACAGAACCATAAACGCTATATTTGGAGAGGAGCCAACAAGGCCTATGATGAAAGGTACGCCATTCCTACTGTGAAACATGGAAGTGGATGGCTGATGTTTTGGGGATGTGTGAGCTACAAAGGCAAAGGAAATTTGGTCAAAATTGATGGCAAGATGAATGCAGTATGTTATAAAAAAATACTGGAGGAACATTTGCATTCATGAGCCAGGAAGCTGCGCATGGGACGTACTTTCCAACATGACAATGATCCAAAACACAAGGCCAAGTCGACCTGTCATTGGCTACAGCAGAATAAAGTGAAGGCCATCTCAGTCTCCTGACCTCAATATCATTGAACCATCTGAGAAGATAAAGAGCCTCATCCACAAATACCACAAAAGACTTCAAGCTGTCATTGATGTTAAAGGGGGCAATACACGATATTAAGAACTGGGGTGTGTAAACTTTTGATCAGGGTCATTTGGGTAGTTTATGTTGTGATTATGTATTTAAAAAGAGTAAACACAGTTGATTGATAATAAATGGCTTCAGCCAAACATAAACCATGAGTGAAAGAAAAGTTTTTGTGTTATTCATATTCTTTGAAAAATGGGCAAAAAAACATAAATTCTGCCAGGGTATGTAAACTTATGAGCACAACTGTACATGCACCTTTAAGTGAATTGCTATGCAATTTTTATTTCTTAAACACACCCACAGTGTTTTAAAACGAAATGTCATCCAGGTATGGTTTATATCTACCTTTAAATTTGTCAGTGTTAGCAAAAAAAAACTATTTCTTTTATAAATAGTAAACCTGTTCTAAAGAAGAATCCATAGAACAAGGTAATTTTGCTCTGTCTAATATGCAGGAAAGAAGCATACAATATGACTGATGTGAAGCAGGAAGATTACATTACGCTTTCCTATTAAAGCCCCAGCATTAGGAGATAACGGGATATTTGCTGGCACGGGCCAGCGATCATTGTCTCCATTTCTGAAGTTATCTGTTTAATTGTGGACGGAGCTATTTTAAAGCATCATTCTAGATAAAGGGAACAGCAGGGCCATTTTTACCACAATACATCTCTGAAGTTGTTTCCTGGGCCTACGATTCGAGGGCAGCCAAGTGTAACGGTGGGAAAGGAGAGCGGGACATGGGAATTTTCTGCCTCTTTGTGCTGGACTTTTACTGCTTCCTGTGTGACATCACCACCTCCATGATGTTTCTTTTATAGGCCAAAATATATTATGAGCAAAAGAACAAAAAGCTTTTAAAACACATTAGTGGCACAACAGCTAGCTTGGGAGAACAGACGTTATATATATTTTTTGGAGCACTGAACGTAGATATAAACCCTAACTGGACAACATTTATTTAGCTAAATCACTGTGTATCATGAACAATTGCCATTTGTTAAATAATTTGTTAAATAAAATACTTATTTGTACCATATTTTTATCTTTTGTTATATATTAGTGTTGTGGATTTCCTGTAGCCTATTTCAACCACTTGTGTTTTGGACCACCTTCTTGACTTCTTGATGAGCTCAGACGTGTTCCAAACCCAAGTGTATGAGTCCACCATGAAACTGTCACCTGCCAATCATTTGCTACCAGAGCATTCCCCCCCCAGGGGGGAGGTGTATATACACACATGTGCCTTTTAGCCAGGAATGCCCAGATGCAGATGATTGGCCCATACAGGTGACTTCCTGGAGAGCTCACACATGTGGATTTGGATCCTAGTCCTAGTCATCACTGATGGTGACAGCATTGGATTACACAATTTAGAGTTTACGAGTATAACGAAGATGTATTGAATGCATGTTGACTTGATATGAAAAAGAGCCCCTAAGTGATCGTGCCAAGAAGCTTCTTGTTCAGACACTGTTATGGACTCTGACAGCAAGGGGTGTGTTAGACCTCTGTAGAGAAATATCTGCTTCCCCACAGAGAGGAAGGGTCCCACTCTGCTGCATTCTGGCATGACACAGGATTTTTTACTTAGGCCATGGGTGGTTTTTAAAGAAGATAATCTATAAGACTTTGCACACCTTTTGTTTTGCGGCTCCTGGAATGTTTTTGCTAAGTGGAGATTTCAATTAGGCTTTAAAGCCTCTGTTTTAAAGCCTAATTGAAATTGAAACCAATACGAGTACATCTAGACCAGACTTTCTCAACCTTTTCAACACAGAGGAACCCTTGAAATAACCTTTCGGTCTCAGGGAACCCCTGTTAAAAATGGATATATCTACAACTCATGATACATTGGTGCGATGGTCAGTGGAAAAGTGTTCCTTACATCTGTGGTCTTGGAGAAGAATTTCCCCCCTACAGATAGCTAAAAAGATCATTGGTGTCAGTGGGAACTTATCTTAGAGGCAAAAATTGGTCATTGCTCAAGGAACCCCTAGAAACCATTGGAGGAACCCTAGGGTTTCACGGAACCCTGGTTGAGAAACCCTGATCTAGACTGATCACAAGACATACCCTTGACACCACATTAGAAATGCACTTTAACCCTGCCTGTTCCGGTGTCCCTTTGGTTCTGACTGGCCAAAGTGGGGGGGGGGGGGGGGGGTTTCGACAATCATGTGACCAATGTAAATGGCTGTGACAGTAGTCAGATGATCGGGAGCCGATCTCACCAGTTAACGATAGTTGGTGGCAACCAAGAGCTAGCTTTGACAGCTTGATCTATGTGCTGGGAGCGCGCAGTGAGTGTGCTCTCAGCAGAGAAACATAGGCCGCCCACTGACGCATATGTGCAACGCGTGGGCTTTAAAACCCACCCTTTTGATGCTGTACATATGTGTTAGGCAGGCGGCAACAGGTTAAAAAGTGAAACTCCAACCAAATCTTTACCTTGTTTCTTGGATGGGGTAGGGGGAAGATTATATTTCTATCTTTGTCCCCCTTCATGGGGGGACCACTAACATAATCGAATCTCACAATGACCATATTTTTTTTTTTTTTACAGAAAATCTCAAGTAGGGAAATTGATCAGAAATAAAAATGTATATAATTATAGTTACATCTGTTTTACATTCACAGGTCTTTATTCTTGAAACCTTATTAAAATAATTTTCTCACCTTTCCCGGCTCACATTCGGTCCCATCTGCCCATGGCGTGTGCTGTGTTCGGCAGCCCTTGTGTGGCCCCTCCATATTAATGCACCACAGTCTCCGGCACTGCATTTGCTTTGCGGGGACAAACAGATACAGTTCATTCCCAGGCAGTTTAATGTATAACATATAAATTCACAGAAAACTGCCTGCTCTGCACTTTACAATGACACTTTTCCCAAAGCTTCTTTTATCTGGCTAAAGGATCCAAGTCTATAACAGCGTTAATGACCCTCTATGTAGCCTGAAACAACCTATTTAAATATGGAACAAAGTTTACATTCACACAGGGAAAGGCTGTAAAGCCAGCAAATGCACATTAACAGCCATTGTACATAACTAACACATTAATGACCTAAAAGTGTCTAAAGAGAATTAACAATGGACTACATTGCAGTTTTTTTTTTTTTTCAGGACACAAAAAAGAAACTCAAAGCTGTGATTAAAAAAAAAAAATCAAAGCTGTGATTAACAAAGGACCAAGTAAAATACAATTTTAAAAAAATACAATATTATTAATAATAAACAGCACATACTACGTTACTGTATATTTGTTTTTTGTCTGTACTTTGTAACGTTTGCCATGTCACTTTAAGTGAATGTAAAGGGTGAGAGCACCAAAACTTGGTTATAACTCCAGTATAGATTTATTATTTCTGTGTTAAAAAAGTAAAAGCCAACAAGTTTCGGCTCACAACCCCCCCTTCATCAAGGCTTGAATGTTGGTAATAATGGAATAGGAAACTGGAGAATGAAAGCAGTCTGACGACCACACTGTCATTCTAATCCTTGTCTATTTGTTTTCATTGTCCGCTATTGTTTTCCATTAAATGCAGCATTAAAGCCCTGATGAAAGGGAAGTTGTGAGACACCAAAACACATTGGCCATTATCTTCTGATCTTTTATCAAGAATAATAAAATCCATACTGGACTTATCCAGTATCCATTACAAACTTGTGGCACTCAAATTTTTTTGGGAAAACCCATACCCTGTTACGGTTTAAGGCTTGCATTTATTATAACTAAACTCCATGCAAACAGCTAAATACAGTATTCAAATTCATACTGCCTACTTAAGCCCAGATGATCTCTGCCTTTGCCTTGGTCACATCTCTAGAGACACTCTCCTGTGTTCCTGTTAAAGACTTGCTTGGCTGACATTCCTTCTGGCTCCAGATCCTGCTTGCTGTTCTACTATGCTCATCTCTGGCTACCTGACATTTTGGCCAGTCTGACTATCCGTTCCAGTCCATGAGCTCCATGAGCTCTGGCTATGTTTTGACTACGTTTACTCCGTTTACCTTTTTTTATTATTATTAAACAAGTGAGATTTAACTGTACTTCTGTCTCAGTCTGATTCGTGGTTTATGACACAGTGGCATCTCCTAACAACAAGATCCTTGGCAGCAGATTAATGCAGCACACCTGATTGGCCCCTATTGCTGCCTTACCTTCTCCCTGTTTGAGGTCTTCTATTCAGGGCATAACAAAACAATGTCAAAACTGGGAGGCTTTGGGAGCTTCTCGGGATTGAAGATCAATTGGGAAAAATCTAGCCTTTTACCCATAGACGAGATGGAAATTGTCCTACCCCAGGAAGCTGCACGACTTCAAATAGTCAATCAAATGAAATACCTCGGTATATACATCACAAAGGACCCTAAAAAATATCTAGGAAACAATTTAATTCCACTCTTGGCTAAATTTAAAGAGAGAAAATAAAAATCTGGAAGAAACTCCCGCTATCTGCAGCGGGCCGCTGCAATTTAGTTAAAATGATTTTTTTGCCCCAACTTTTATATGTTTTGCACAATTCCCCGGTATGGATTTACAAAAAATGGTTCCATAAGATGGATACCATATTCAGGGAATTGATTTGGAAGGGAGGAGCAGCACGTATCAGTTTAAAAACATTACAGCTCCCGAATGGGGAAGGTGGTGTTGCACTCCCCCACTCATTCGATTATTTTGTAGCGGCCCAGCTCCAGTATATGGGAAGAAGCGATCAAAGGGAAACTCTACTAGGGAACTTTTTTCAGATGCCAGTAGTGGAGGCCTTAGAGGCAGGACAGGTAATGCGAAGGGTCCCTACTCTTGAACTAATGGGTAAGATTTGGGAGACGGCCAAGGAAACTCTGGGTTATAGTGGGTTTACAAAGTACTCACCCCTATGGAATAACGGTAGACTGGGGGAACTACAGAAAATAGGGCCAATCAAGGAATGGGAAAGGCGAGGTATAAAATGGCTTCACCAACTCTACCAAAATGGAAAATTTAAGTCCTTCCAGGAGCTGAGAGAGCAATTTACAATTCCGAGAAACTCCTTCTTTAGATATCTTCAAGTTAGGCACGCAATGACATCACAATTCGGAGAAACAGGAATAGAATGGTGCGATATACCGGCACTACAGGTCATAATCGATTCAAGATCGACGAAAGGCCTAATATCTAAAACCTACCTAAGCTTAAATAGGATAAGAAAGGAGAAACAACAGGAACTACCCGCTAGGAGGAAATGGGTAAGAGACGTGGGAGAAATAACCCCTGCCCAGTGGGAAAGAACCCTAGAGCTTGCCCAGTGCGTATCCCTATCCCCGCCCCAGAGGATGTCTCATTTATTTTTATTGCATAGGGCGTATTATACGCCGCAAAAACTATTTCTGTTTGGACGGAGACAGGATGCCACCTGCCCAAGGTGTGGATGGCTAGAAGGGGACATGATCCACATGTTCTGGAGATGTCCTAAACTATTCCGGTACTGGATGGAGGTGGTGGAAACAATTACCCATGTCTTCGAGGTACCCATAGAAGTAGAGCCTATGACGTGTGTACTGGGGTGGCTAGAGGGAAAGGGAAAACCAAAGGGTACTGGCTTGGCGATCCTGAGATGCCTTTTCCAGGCCAGGAGACTTATAGCCCAGAGATGGCAGTCTTCCACCCCTCCATCCAGTGGGGAATGGGAACAGAGCATGAGCATGGTGATCCTAAAAGAAAGAACATTTTATATTAGACAGGGCTGTATTAAGAAATTTGATGAGATATGGAAAAAATGGTGCGGGAAAAAAGAAAGTGAATGCATGAGCATATAAAACAAATAGAGGTCTGAGAAAGAGACATGGGGGACCAGATAGAGAAGAAGGTATATGGGTATGCAATTAGGAAGCAGAATAGAGAGGAAGTTAAGTATAGGCTGAATGGAAGAGTGAGTAGGGTGAATGACGGAAGAGAGTATTGGCCGGTTTATAGATGAAAAATAGAGACTAATAGAGCAAGATGGGAGGAGGAGATCCCCTAGAAATAGGGGACCACCCGGTTATCTCCCCATTTTAGTTTCCTTTTTTTTTTTCCTTTTTGGTCTCCCGTTTTTTCTCGATTTGTCTATTTTAACTATATTGCTTTCCAAAGAACGAATGTAGGAGAGAAATGTATGTTTTGTAAATATATAATGAAAAAATTTAATAAAGATATAAAGTTGAAAAAACAAAAGCTTCATACTAACCCAGATAGCAAGGATAAATTGGCCCAAGTTTGTGGCAGTGTTGAATTGTATACACAGACTCCCGTTGCAGAGAACATAACGTGTATCAATGCAGAATACAGTAAATCTCAACACACCTGGCAGGAAGGCCATCTGACCAGGAACACTCACAGCAAAGAACAGCAACAGGTAGCAGAGCAGGTCTCAGATGTGCTGACAGTGTCTGTCTTGAGGGGTGAAATGGGGCCTGGCTGGTCCAGACTCAAATGGGGAGATGTCAAGGTAGGATGGTGTGTCCCTATCCTTCCCCTACTTATCAGGAACCTCTCCCTGCCGCTAACCACTGTCCCTATCAGATGGGTGACCTGTCCCAACACTATCCACATGGAAAATGCGTGCCAAGCCTAGGACCCAGGGCCATAAATAGGCACTGCCTAAACCAAGATGGCTGCTAGAGTCACATGGGTGGCAGAATCCAATCGGATAACTTCCTGAAAAGAAACTTCTACAGAGAAAATTATGGAAGTTGCAATTGCTGACCTCTTTAGAGAATGCTAGCTGCCTGGCTTTTTTCAGCTTCAATACTTCAACCTGTGGACCTGAAACAAGCACCAAGCCAAGAAAGTCAGAAGGAAGACAGAACTCCTTACCCACATACTAGGTCTCCAGCTTGGGAGCTTCTAAAACCACTGGACTGGTATTTCAACCAAGGAAAAAAAATCCTTTGAAGGAGAGTATAAAGGCCCAGATCTAACAATTTCAGAAGTTGTAGGTGACATCACTGTGCCTCACTGATGCCTCTTGGGAATTTCTAAAGGAATTCCAAGAGCCCAGCATAGTGACGTTGCTCTCACCTCCCAAAAGAATGCGGAAGGAAGAGAGGAAAGATCCCTGCTGCTGCACATCCGTGGAGTCCTATGGTGATATAAAAGAGACAACCTCAGCCTTGGCTCCTGCCAGGCCACGCCCCAAAGCAGTTCAATCCCAAGGGAGTGAAACGTGTCGGAGGCATGTCCTGGCGGGAGCCCAGGCTGAGGTTATCTCTCTCATACCACCATAGGACTCCGTGGATGTGCATCACCAGTGATCTTTCCTCTCTTCCAGTGACTACAAGAGCTAGGACGAGCTCCATCCCTTGCTGGTACTCCTGTAGTGTTTGCAGCATCACCCACACCACTCCCCATAGTGATTGAGTCTAAGCAGCACACTAAACAAACTGTGGGTCACAGAAATAATTTGGAGCTGGGGACCAGAGTAAGTATTTCTTTCAAATGTATTTTAAGTGATTTGTATTTGAATGGGTGGAAGGCTGTCTCTAAATTGTAACTCCTATTTCCATGGAATGTCTACTTTAACACTTCCAGACTTGAATTCAAAAAGCCCCTTATTAAAGGGTTTTAAGGGGTCAGTACAGTGGCTTAGTCATTATCCTCGTCGTTATGAAATTTGCATGTTCTCCCTGTGCTTGCCTGAGTTTCCTCCTATACTCCAAAATCATGCTGGTAGGTTAAATGACTCCTGTCCAAATTGTACCTAGTAAGTGTATGTATACATGTGAGATAAGGACATCGGATTGTAAGCTCCTTGAAGGCAGGGACTAATGTGGATGTACAGTATGTAAAGCGCATATTGTCAGTGCTATAATATATAATAAACTGTAATAACTATAGGCCCTTCAGAGCACAATAAATGCTTGTTGAACACAATGTTCTTCAGACTAGCACTTAGAAACTAAGATTTTAAAAAATGCACTGTACCTGGAGTCTGAAAGACAAATTGGGTGACCTTCTTTGCCTCCTATATACACACAACCGGTTCAAGCTATTCTTAATTCAGACTAAAGGCTAACTGCATGTAAAACTAATTAAAGTGCCACTAAACTATTTTCTTATCTTCCAAAAACTATACACATCCAGTACATAATGGCCCTGTAATCTATTTTTCATAAAATTGTTTCATAATGAGTTTTTCTGCCTCCTTGTAACTTCCTCTGTAAGCCACCCCATAGTCTACAGCCCATAGTCCCTAGTCCATTTTGGAAGCAAGCAAGAGAGGGTGGCTACGTTCTTGCATACGGTGGGATCATGAAGAACGAATTTAGCCATCCTCTTACAGGAAGTCAGATCATATTATCAAAAATTGGAGGTAGTTATTATCTGCTTTAACAGGCCAACATCCCTTTACTGTATGAAAAGCACTGTTTTTCCCCTGGGGATGGGACTTTAAAGGCACAGGTGTGTAACAAGCTAATATAAAATTCAATGTTAATGGTATCAAAAAAGTACATGTAGAAAGAGAAAAATATAAAAAGCAATTTAAGCTAAAAGCGCTCAGCTAACACATAAAGGGGTATCAAAATGAATCATGTTAATCATAGCATGAGGCAATGTATAATATATAATAATGGTCTGCATTCACAGTTCCAATGCGTTTTTCAGAGTGACGTTGACTCCTTCTTCATTGACAGTGCGTTATGCAGTTTAGTATAACTATAATCTAAAAAAAAAAGAACGTATTATACATCTGTTATACATTAAATGGCAACCCAAATGGCAATGGATGGAGCAGATGTTAACATGATACTCACAGTGCCCACAATTCCATAAATCACAATCAGTCAGTACATGAGAATAGTAAAATGTGAATGACCACAGAAAGCCATAGGCTAAGCATGTGGCGGTACACCCAGAGAAAAAGAGTAGATACAGAAGAATGAGTCTCAGAACATTGGTAGTAGACAATTTTTTGTGAGTATATCAATAAGAAATGTCCATATAAGAATGTATATACAAAAATTGTATCCTGCATCCATCCTGCCGCAGGTATCACTGTTAGGACCAGCGCCCTTGCATTCCATTGCGCAGACGCGGCCCTCTGGTGAGGGGTGGGCTTCTGCCCACGATTTACATCTCACACGCCTTCCCAGTGCTGCCCCTCACAGCCACAATGGACCGGTGCTTGTATGTCGGTGGGAGCGTGACGCATGGCGCCACTCCGCCCGCACCACCATCTTGGTTGTGGGCGTGGGGCAACGCTGTGCGCTGCACACCCGGGGACCTTCCTTTTTGGCGGACACAGAAAGCTTGCGCTTCCACACATGGAGCATTGTCTCCACCCCTGTTTGGGGAGGTTCTTCTCATTTGGCAACAGCCATATAAATGTAGGAGAGGTTATGTCCCTCTCTTTGGTTACTGGTGCCCCCTACACCAAGATACAAATTGTGGCAATCAACATATACAGGTATGTTTCTTTTTTGATTACCAGGTGTACTGGATATGGATT
Source organism: Lithobates sylvaticus (assembly GCA_028564925.1). Classification (NCBI taxonomy): domain Eukaryota; kingdom Metazoa; phylum Chordata; class Amphibia; order Anura; family Ranidae; genus Lithobates; species Lithobates sylvaticus. The sequence continues at coordinate 43,221,044 of CM053032.1, read as the reverse complement.
TTATATCATTTTTATATCATCATTATATCAGTGACAGAGATTTATCTGTTCATTCCCAGATTGTATAAGAGCTTGCTGTCTTCTCCGCACCAGGATTTTAGTGGGCTGCTTTCATAGCTCCATATGAACTTGTATAAGTATATTAGGACTTGGAAGCTCTCTAGGTATGTGGCCTTACATTTTGCATGGGCATCTGTCCACATTTGGTCACTATAATACCACACTATATAGCAACCATGACCTAATGCACATCTATCTACCTTACAGTAGGGATTTTTCAGGTAGACTCCAGATGAGGATTGCTTGACCCATCAAATATATCACTAATTAGAGATTATCATACAACCCTTGATCAAATATCTAGTGGAAATCTTTACTGATTCCACACTAGGTATGTGGAAGCAAAATAAATTAGCATCATATGACCTTGTAATTTTTGTATATACACACTTATATGGACGTTTCTTATTGATATACTCACAAAAAAATGTCCACTCCCCCCACCCCCCTCAGGGACTCCATCTGGTCCCAGTATACCTGATTGCGGTTTTCTGCCCAAGATTCTGAGACTCATTGTACTGTATCTACTCTGTTTCTCTAGGTGTACCCACCACTTGCTTCTGTGGTCACTCACATTTTACTGTTCTCACGTGCTGACTGATTGGGATTCATGGAATTGTGGGCACTGTGAATATCATGCCCAGACAACAAGCAATTGTGCTCCAAGTTTCAAAATGCCTTGCTAAGCTGTTGCTAAACTTGCCAGGCTTCACAAGTTGGCTGCACAATTGCAGCAAATGCACATTGCATGACTCTAGATCTTTGCAAACATTCTGCAAGTCTGCTGCAAGTTCTGCAAGTGTACAACTTGCCAGTGAAAATGTGCAGCAAGTTAACAGACTTACAATTCAACAATGACACAAACTTGTGGCAAGCTATCTTTGCTATCTGGGATGTTAACATCTGCTCCATCCATTGACCTTTGGGTTTCCATGTAATGCATAACAGATGTATAATACGTTCTTTATTTTTTAGATTACAGTTATACTAAACTGCATAACAGACTGTCCCTGAAGAAGGAGTCAAGGTCACTCCGAAACACGTTGGAACTGTGAATGCAGACTATTATTTTATATTGTACATTGCTCATGCTATGATGTACATGATTCATTTTGCTACCTCTTTATGTGTTACCACAATACTTTTAGCTTAAAATAGCTTTTTATATTTTTGTCTTACTACATGTACTTTTATGTTACCATTAAAATTTAATTTTATATTACCTTGTTACAAGCCTGTGCATTTAAAGTCCCATCTCTAGGGGAAAAAATTGCAGGACATTTTTGAGAAGTTAGATTATGGCAGCAAAAAACAAGCGATTTCGAGCAGGCTGAGAGCAATACAGTTCGGAATACATACTTAAATAGAATAAAAAAAAAAAAAGTTTAGTGTCACTTTAAGTTCTGATTGGGCACCAGGGGTTTGAATCCCCCGCCAGCTTGTAATATAGTTTAGACACTCCAGTGTTTACATTTGGCTCTGTTCATGAACATCATGCCCACCGTCACATGCATAAATTCTCTGCACGCTTTCCATGCTATATATACTTCTTTAAATTCTGTGTATATATTTTCAACAGTTTATTCTCCTTGTTGGCATATTTAGATAATATCACAGTAGAGGGTTTGTGTCGTGGAGAGATACAGCGCTGACATCTTGAAATATCAAGTTGTTGCAAATAAAATAGCAAAATTATTTTAATGTACGTTCAGCCAAACTTCTTACTAGTTTTGCATAAAGGGAGGAAGGATTAGAACCTGTAATTTTTATTGCAATTTGGGGCTCCATTAGCGAGATTTCCCCTCATTTACACTCATGGTGACAACGGTTTTAACAGTAAGTAAAGGAAAATGGGCAACAGCGACACATACAACAATAAAATGCTGACAATGGCCTTCCCCTTTTCCTAAGGGTTTCTCTCTGTGTTGCTGTTAGAGACTTCTTATCTGATGGAACCATTATCACTGGGACAGTACATGAGGTTAAATCTCTCTAATGGAGCTCTGGATAGCACTAAAAACCCAACCTGGGTTTTAATCCTTCCTGTTTTAGGCTTCATCCAAGATAGCAAGGATAACTTGCCACAAGTTTGTGGCAGTTTTGAATTGTAAGTCAGTTAACTTGCACATTTTCACTGGCAAGTTGTACGCTTGCAGAGCACTTGAAGCACAAGTTCTAGTTGACACTTTTCCAATTTGTAGCAAATTTGCATGGCAAGTTTTTTTAGCAAGAGCAAAGTTGCAGTGGTGAGTCTACAACAAGAGCTCTGCAAATCTACAGCATGAAAATTCAGTCACAGTGACCCCTGTGGTGGGATGACTATTGCACAACATAACAGAACCAGAACTTGCAGCAGAATTGCAGAATGTTTGCAAAGAAAGTTGATCTGGGGTCATGCAATATGGACTTGCTGCAATTGTGCAACAAACTTGTGATGCCTGGTAAGTTTAGCAACAGCTTAGCAAGTCATGTTTAAACTTGCAGCACAATTGCTTGCTATCTGGTATGTACACTAACCTACAATAGCAGCTCCTAAACTTGAGTTTAGGAACTTTTGGCATTTTTTTTGCCAAAGCTCCTAAACTCAACTCCATAAAAACCTATGTGTCCATGTACACATAAGCTTTAAGAAGAGTTTAGAAGCTGCAGTGTTTAGGTGAGCTTCAACCTCCCTCTCCTGAATACTGTAGAATTGCATTCAGGATAAGAAAGTTTTGACCGCCGCCTGTGGGAAAGCGAAAAACGCGGCCAAATGTGGCATGTATTTGCCGTGGCTTTGTTGCATTTTGATGCGGTAAATGTAGGCCAGTGTACATTAAGCTGTAGAGCAGGTACTACAAAATGTTTGCCATCACCCTTGTCGGACAGAAGATCCTTCTATGTGTGCCTTCCTGAAAATAGTTTCACTTTACTAGGTGCCTGACCTCCCTGACTTCAGGACTAAGCTCTGACAACTACCAACCCCAGGGTAATGATTAAGCAGAATTGTACTGTGTGAAACGCGTCTACAAGACTTGTGTGTTGGTGTCCTTTGATGTAATTTTGGTGATCAATAAATGGCATTTGAATTTCTATCGATGTTCAGACATTTTTTCTTCTATTCAACTACCAACCCCTGCCTGATAACTGCCTTAGTGACCAACAGAGCATTCTCATTGGATGCTGATAGCCATACTCCCAGCAACATTTTTTCATCCAACCATAGTGCAAGCAGGCACAGCCTACATGAGAGTGACAACTCTGCTCTGAATATTGGAGCAATACAGCATTGTTGCCACCCCATTACAGGAAGCTGCATTTGGTGGCCTTCACTCAGGAGCATCACTCATTCCATAGACTTGATAACATCTCCAGACTAATGGGGCCTAAATTACTAAGGTATAAAGTGAGTTGAAGTGAAGTGTGCCTGGGAGCCCTTTAAATTTAGAATGAGAAGTTCATGGCAATTTGGGGGATGTAGTCCTAATGCCAGTCCCCTAGTAACAACGTAGATTTAGATTCAAAGAGGAAAAAAAGGGTGGGCTTTCTATCTAAGAAATCTAAAACTGGCACCCCAATGTGTCTAGTTTAGGCAGACCTTTTCAAGTTTTAACTACAATGCTTTAAATTGGCTGACAGATTTAATTAAAAGTAGACTATGGCCTCCCTTTAAAAATATGTGCTGCGCCACTCAATTATAAGAGCATCTACACTTACTACACTACACTTCACAAATAACGGATGCTCCTGAGTGAAGTCCACCCAATGCAGCTTCCTGTGATGAGGTGGCAACAATGCTGCATTGCTCCCAAATTCAGAGCAGAGTTATCACTCTCATGTAGGCTCTGTCTGCTTGCACTATGGTTGGATGAAAATATGTTGCTGGGAGTATGGTTATCAGCATTTCCAATGCGGATTCACAAGCCCGTAGTTCTTTAATCAGCCCCTGACCACCTCCCAGATCTGCCCACTGTTTTATGAATTGGAAGCACTACCTCTCCTGCTAAAATCCTTTCACTGTGATCTGCAGTGTCTACGAGGGGGGGGGGGGGGGGGGTGTGTGAGACACAATGAAGGAGGATTTGGCTGAGGCAGGTAAGATGACATAAGCTTTGGTTTACTTTATGAGGCTTGTTAATCACATAGTAACGGGATTTGGGACTTGTTTAGCCTGTTGTACTGAAGCCTTTAGTTGTACTTTAAATAAGGCGATGCTATGCACTGACATCCTTCTCTTCACACACTTCCTCTCACTCCTGATTGTGTTACACTGTAATATAGCCAGTGACCAGGCTAGCAGGATAGGTGCCCAGCAATTTGATTAACAGGTGTGAGAGCTGTGTAAACAGTTAATAAATAGGCACTAATGAGTAAAACACACATCTCTGACCGTAACATTAGCACTCAGCAATCTACTTTATATTTTACCTACAGAAACCCTTCAAGTTTGAAACTCATTCACACAATAATAATCTCAGAATATAGAAGTACTAACCATATATGGGCAAACTTGCGATCCCGGCCCAAATATTAACTCACATTGCTTGTTGACATTGTATAGGACACCAGGCATTTGTTGAGGTAAAGAGTACGCTCTTGAGACAGGTTCATCAAGCAGACATTCCCCATATCCTGTGCTGAAAGGGAAGCGACAGAGTCAGCACTGCACAACCTCATTCCATAGACTTGATAACATCTCCAGACTAATGGGGCCTAATTTACTAAAGTATAAAGTGAGTTGAAGTGAAGTGTGCCTGGGAGATCTTTACATTTTGGATGAGAAGTTCACTCTGCTGAAACTTCAGAGCCATGAGATCTTGATGCAGGAGTGGTAGTTTCTGATGGAAATAGCTCATTAACGTCACCCCATGTAGCAATTAGTGTTAAAGCCCAACTCCAGGAAATCTGAAAATTCCTCCTTGCAGTGGGGCTGTGCCCACACTGCAAGAATTGCCTGCTTGTTTATGTCTAGGGGAGAGTAAAAGCACTTTTATTTACCCAATTCTCTGCTCCCCAGGCAGAGAAGTGCTCCACCATGCTCCAGCGGTGGACTATGATGGACCCTGCATCGTTCTTGATAATGTCAGGACTCCTTACTGCTGGATCATGGAGGGGAGAAAATGCTGTGGAGACCAGTCTAGCTTCATGGAGTAGCAGAGGATCTAGGAAGTTATATTCTTTTCTATGCCCCCTAGACAAAAGTGAGCAGGTAACCTCCTGCAGTGCGGGCGCAGCACCACTGCAAGGGAGAATTTTCAAGTTTTCTAGAGTTGGGTTATAAGCTGGCCATACACCAGTAGAATTTAGTTAGAAAATTTTTGTTTTTGGATAGCTTGTTCGATTAATTTGCTTTTGACTGCAGTGACAAGACAATTCAAAGGATAGGGACTCTCTCATAGCAAAAAAAACCTTGATACCCTAATGAGAACAATGACCACCAACTGTCATTCCTTACCACCTTTACAATCATTCTGGATTAATTAAAAAACTTTTTTTTCAAAACACTAGAGTCTTAAATATATATTATAATTATAAAATTATAGGGTCGTAGGAACTATCTTAGCAGATTATGCTCATATCCTAGTCAGAAAAACACAAAACATTTGAGATCTCAATCCCTTCGAGATCACCAAACGTAGATGAGCCTCTTCCAAAGATCTCTATGCTTGGAGGCCTCAAGGACTTTTTTCCATGTAATTGTAAAATGTGCCAAACTATTGGTGGACAAACCTGTAGAACCAAATCTTTCTCCTCACAGGCAACCCTCAAGTCATTAAAAATGAGGATTAACAAGCATATAAATAATATTTGAAAGGGCTTCACAGACAGACTTATCCATCATGCCATACCATCAGGGAAGTGTGGGATTGGCCCCAAATTTATTCTGCAGCAGAACAACAAACCCAAACATACAGCCATTGTCATTAAGAACTATCTTCAGTGAAAAGAAGAACAAGGAGTCTTGGAAGTGATGGTTTGGCCCCCACAGAGCCCTAATCTCAACATCGAGTCCATCAGCCTACATCCACAGAAGATCTCTGGTTAGTTCTCTAAGATGTTTAGAACAACCTACCTGCCGTGATCCTTCAAAAACTGTGTGCAAGTGTACCTAGAAGAATTGATGCTGTTTGGAAGGAAAAGGGTGGTCACACCATATATTGATTTGATTTGGATTTATCTTCTGTTCATTTACTTTCCATTTTGTTAATTGATAAATATAAACTATTGACACTTCTATTTCTGAAAGCATTCTTCATTTACAGCACCTGCCTAAAACCTTTGCATAATAATATATATATATATATATATATATATATATATATATATATATATATATATATATATCATGGAATTTTATTGACTTCACTGTACTACAACACAGGCATATTTAAGTACCCTGCACGCTGTGCAATTGTCACTTGAATAGCAGGGGTGAATCATATGTGGTACTTGGCCGAGGCCTGGTTTCCTGGGCCTATCCAGGTATCCCTTCACACTGTCATACCAGAACACAATGTCCAATTAGAAAACCGTATGCCAGCATGAGACCACTGGTTACCCTGGTTACCCTGTGTCCACGGACATGGAATGCTCAGCAAGAGTTGCCAAAAGAAGGAGATTACTTCGTTTTATTACAGAATTCAGCATGTGTAATAATTTATTAGACTTAAAGAAATGTCTTCATGCAAAAGGGACTTTGTGGGAGTCCTGATTAGAATAACAGACACCCACGTCACTCAACAGACACTCAGGCCTGTAACCCAGGGAGTGTAAATATCTATATACAAGAACAATTCTGAACATTTAGAAACAGTAAACATTGGAAGGGCTTAACAGAAGGATGGATTATGACCTTCTTAGGTTTAAAAAAATATATTTATGCCTGGGGCATGTTCCTTTAAACCTTATGGGAAGCACCTTCTCTTTACATACATATAGCGTTTTCCAGAACTTACTCCAGAAATTGTGTTATATACTTTCGGCTGCACTTTGACCACATCCAGGGGTTGGTGTAAAAATTGAGGGTTGGAGCCATGACATTTTGCTGATTTTTGCCACCTTCCTCCTTACATTTATTACTATCATCATGTGGCATGTTAAATCTAACAATAAACAGGAAAAAAGTTACATGTTAAAAAATAGTATGTATCACCAACACAATGTTAAAGCAGTTGTTTTGCGGACTGAAATAATACTTAAGAGTTAGTCATTTCCCCTCACCTGAGGGTAGGTGAGGGTCATTTTTAAAGTGACCTTGTCACCCCCCGGAAACTACATGAAGGTTATTGTAGGGAGGTGATGGAAGGGGCAGAGCAGCTGTGCCAGCATAGACAGTAATTAAAACTACCAGAAGAGGAGAGGTCTAGTAATTAGGTCTTTAATTGATGGGCGATTAATACTTCTTACAATGTCCAGCAGTAGCTTTAACCTTCTGCGAAACCCTTCACCAAGAAGTTTATTTACAGATGCTCCTTCAAAGCAGACCTCCTTTAGCCCAGCTCCCTCTAAATATACACTCCGGTAGGCAACTAAAGTCCTTGGGCCTCTGGCACATGCCCTAGAATGAGGCAAGACTCAAGTAAAGATCCTTTTATGCAGACATTCTCTTCAGGCAGATGCCCAGGAGGGACAGAACCCTTTGGAAAGATGCTCAAAATATACCTCTAAACAAGAACTTGGGATTAATTGGATCATATATACAGTATATATAATCATAACGTAGAGATTGTCCTTCCTACACTGATAACTGGAAAATCCTTAATAGTAACAGGCATAAGCAATCAACACACTGAGCTTAGGAGAACCAGCAGAGCCTAGAAAAATGTAAACACAACTCAGGCTGATTACAGATGTCCCCCTGTCAGAACACAACAGCTCAGCGGGGAGATTGCTGAACTAACCATGCATGGTTAGTACAGTGGCTCCAACCTGTGTACCAGGCTTTAGGGCAGGTAGACTACAGGGTATTTTAAAAGGGTGATATTAAGCCCTCATTCCTAAATATTTTAGGGTCACACCACATGAGTGAATGTACTAAACCTTGTAGACTGAAGTATAGCTAGTCTGGCCAACAAAGGAACACCACCATAGGAGAAAGTATGGGGGTCCTAGTGATCCTTGTCAATGGAAAGTTGTCATGGCTGCACCGGCTGGCCAGTGTCTAGGACAGTGATGGCGAACCTTTTCACCCCAGATGTTTTGCAATTACATTTCCCATGATGCTCAACTACACTCTGCAGTGTTGTTGAGCATCACGGGAAATGTAGTTCCAAAACATCTGGGGTGCCAAGGTTCGCCATCACTGGTCTAGTGCAACAAGGTATGAAGGGCAGCAACAAACCTCAAAATGCTGAGAGCAGTCAAAAGGCTCTCGACAAGTCAGGGAACTTTTTCTTGTTTGGTATTCTAAGCAAATAGGAAACTAGTTTTTCATATGAATCCAAAATTGTACAACTGGAACTAAGGGGAAATCTTCCAATACGGACACCCACTGCCCAAGTGAGAATTTATTTTTACTTTGCTCTCACCTCCTGTTGTATCTGCGGTACAGGCAGTGAAGGAAAATGTCTTCAACAGCACATAGACAGCAAAACAAAAAAAGAAGAGAACAAAAAATTCCATGCTCTATCAAAACAAAAAAAGTTTATACTGGAAACGGTTGCTAGAGGGACTTATAACAGGTAAAGGATAAGATTTTTTTTTGAAGACAAGTATATTTACATCAAACATACACGTGTCCAAGCTCATGTGCTATGGTAAATGCTGTGCTCAATCCGTTGTCTTCACTTATGGAACAGCTCCTGTATGGGTCACATACTGTACCCAGCTCTGCTAGGCCTGAAAGTGACAAAGGCTGGTAAGTACAGGGTATATGTTCACACTACTCATTTACAGCAATGTTGCCATAATAAGATATAGAGACACTCTAGTGAAAAAAAAAAAGGATTTCAAGCAATTAGAATGATTATTGTAAACAGCACTTTTGGTGCCCGGCTTTCAGTAATGCGACTCTTTTTATAAATATTGTGTATATATATATATAATATTATTATTATATAGTTTCATATATATATTTATTTAGTATATATATATATATATATATATATATATATATATATATATACATAATATATATATAAAATAAATAAATAAATAAATAAATAAATTATATTATATATATATATATATATTATATATATATATATATATATATATAAATATATATATAAACATTTTTGTTCCCTATATCACAGAAAATCTTCACGTTTTAGCTCAGGTCCTGTGACCCAGACTATAGTTATTAAAGCTGAACTCCAGGGACAAAAAATCTTTACTTTGCATGCGTCCCTCTCCACAATACAAAGGTTAACTGCTTTTTTCATCTACAGGATAATGAATAAGGTGATATACTACTTACTTCCTAGCTTCCCTGGCAGCCAGCACTGACCCCTGGGTTGTCTGTCTATTCCCATACAATTCAGGACCTCTTCTCTGTCTATTCCAATACAGTGCAGGGCCTCTTCTCTGTCTGTTTCCATACAGTGCAGGGCCTCTTCTCTGTCTGTTTCCATACAGTGCAGGGCCTCTTCTCTGTCTATTCCCATACAATTCAGGACCTCTTCTCTGTCTATTCCCTATACAAATCAGGACATCTTCTCTGTCTATTCCCATAAAATTCAGGACCTCTTCTCTGTCTATTCCCATACAATTCAGGACCTCTTCTCTGTCTATTCCAATACAGTGCAGGGCCTCTTCTCTGTCTGTTTCCATACAATTCAGGACCTCTTCTCTGTCTATTTCCAATACAATTCAGGACCTCTTCTCGGTCTATTCCCATACAGTGCAGGGCCTCTTCTCTTCGCTGCCTGTCTGGTTGCTGCTCTGGGACATCATCCCCTACAATGCAGGACGTCATTAGAGAGCTGCGAACTGGTCAGGCAGCGAATATAAGATGTTTCCAGGGAACGGTCGCAGGGAGAGGAGAAATAAGGCAAGTATATCGCCTTATTCATTATCCCCTAGGCCAGGCATATGCAATTAGCGGACCTCCAGCTGTTGCAGAACTACAACTCCCATGAGGCATAGCAAGACTGACAGCCACAAGCTTGACACCCAGAGGCAGAAGAAGCATGATGGGACTAGTTTTGCAACAGCTGGAGGTCCCTAATTGCATATCCCTGCCCTAGGCCAAGCGTGCATTTACCAAAAACCTTTACCCTTGCAGTGTGCCCCCCACCCACTGTAGGGGTAAAGGTTTTTGGTCCTCAGAGTTCAGCTTTAAACTATTTACATATTATCAGTAAAATAACTTTAAAACAAGCTATCCATAACATCTCAAAGTGCTTTTAATCAAGATCCTTAAAGATCATAATAAGACTATAGAGTTAGGTTTCAGACATTTTCTCAGGGCTCATTCACAGCACTGGGGTGCGTTAAGGAAGCCAGTTTAAAATCAAGTGGCTGCCAATGCACCACAATGCACAAAAAAATGGTGCAGAGGCCATTTTTGGCAGCACACCACAACACATGTTAGTGCGTTGCTCTAGACTGCAATGCAAGTCTGTTGGCAAGGTGCATTGAGGTGCCATTCAATATAAATGGCACTGCATCTCACTGACACATCTAACATATGTTGCCACAATGGGATGGTGTGAATGGGCTCTAAAAGCTAAGAAAAACCTGCTGGTTTTCTACATTAGAAGGCTGACCACCTGGCAAGTTTCTGGTGCAACAGAAAGTATTAGGAAAAGATTTCAATGCCTGTGTTGTAAACGTTGAACATTTTTCCACAATGCCTACAGATACAGGGATGAATGGTGAACTTGATCCATATAATGAACTTGGTGTTGAGCTATTCACTTTAAGGTCATCACAGAGGACAAGGAGGCACTCTTTACCTCTAGAGGAAAAGAGATTTAACCTCCAAATACGGAAATACTTCTTCGCAGTAAGAGAGGTGAAGATGTAGAATGCACTCCCTCAAGACCTGGTTCTGGCAAGCTTAGTTGATTGTTTTAAAAAAGGGCCTGGATAATTTCTTAGATACACATAATATACTGCATACTAACATTTATAGGTAAAGTTGATCTGGAGAATGTCCTATTGCCTATTGGGGGTTCAGGAAGGATTTTTTTCCCCCCAAACTGTATCATGCTTTATTGTTTTTTTTTTTTTTCTTTCCTCTGGATTAATTTTGGGTTTAGCATTGTGTACTATATATAGGGTTATATAATTTTTTTCCACCTTCTTTTGGTTGAACTGGATGGATTTGTGTTTTTTTTCAACTGGTCTATGTGACTATGGGGGTTATTTACTAAAAGCAAATCCACTTTGCACTACAAGTGCACTTGGAAGTGCAGTTACTGTAGATCTGAGGGGGGACATGCAAGGAAAATAAAAAAAACAGCATTTTGCTTGTACATGATTGGATGATAAAATCAGCAGAGCTTCCCCTCATTTCAGATCTTCCCCTCAGATTTACAGTGATCTACAGTGCGACTGCACTTACAAGTGCACTTTCAAGTGCAAAGTGGATTTGCCTTTAGTAAATAAACCCCTATGTAACTATGAATGAGGCCTTGTGCTTTTACTGCTTGTTCAGAGTATGTAAATACTTTGGTATGCATTAATTGAGCATAAGTTCACTTTAGGGTTCAAAAAAGGTGGAATTTGATTGGCACAATTAACATCACTATGGATTCACTAGCCTCATATACAATAACATAACATTTTTGTTATAAATATTTTATGAAAATCGTATTAAACATCAATATAGTATTAAAAAATTCTATATGAAATTCACCCACACCAACCAAATTGTGACCAGTCTCTAGAGCAGGGGTCTCAAACTGGCGGCTGTTGCGAAACTACAAGTCCCATGAGGCATTGCAAGGCAGACAGTTACAAGCATGAATCCGACAGGCATGATGGGACTTGTAGTTTCGCAACAGCTGGAGGGCCGCCAGTTTGAGACCCCTGCTCTAGAGGCAACACCAGAGATGTTTATAGGGTGACAAGGAACTGGCATGTGCTGCGGCAAGAACTGGGTGTGGCTAAGTAGTGCAAGAGGCGTGGTTTAATCGCGATACTGTGTGATGTGTACATACAATAACAAAAACCAGAGTATTATGTCTAGGATGAATAATGAAAGTAGTACTGTGAACTACTGATATGTAAAAACCTTCATGGCAATATAGAAAAAAAGTCACCTTGTTATGTTTTGATCTACAGAGAAAAATACATTTCCAGATTCTACCCTTAGGCCCCTTTCACACTTATACGACTTTTCCCACGATTTGGGACTGCAAAGTAGCATGACAAGTCGTTCCCCATGATTTCCAATGACAGCCATTCATATTAGTACGACTTCAAGTCGTTCCGACTTCAAAGTAGTCCCTGCACTACTTTGGTCTGATTTTGATGCCACTTACACAGGCATTCCTAGAAATCGCAGCAAAATCGCGGTAAAATCGCAGTAAAATCGCGCGACTTTGAAGTCGCACAAGTGTGAAAGGGGCCTTAAAGTGACACTAAGGCCCGGTTCACACTGATGCGATGCGAGAACCCTGCAAATCCACTGCGGGTTCACGCATCGCACCCGACACGTACGGCAGTTCACACTGCCATATGCAAACTGCTGGGGAGTGTCATTATATGTTAACGACACCCCCATTTCAGCTCGCATATCGCACTGCAAACTGACAGTTCGGACATGAATCGGATCGCATATTTGTGAACACACATGCGATCCGATTCTGGACCGAACAGAAAAAAAGGGTCCTGTGCATGTTTGGAACGAATGCTGTGCGATATCAGCCATACTATTTGTATCTGCACTGCACAGACATCGCATGTAATGTGAACAGCAGTGTGCTGCGAATTACATGCGATGTCTGTCATCGCACAAGTGTGAACTGGCCCTAAATGAGATTTCTATTCTCCATGGTCCATAGTCCATATGGGGGGGGATCGAGCAATAAAGGGTGGCTACATTCCTTCATACAGCGGGTCCATGGAGAACAAACGTAGGCACCGTCTCACAGGAAGTCAGTTCACAGCAGCAAAAAAAAAAAAAGGGATTTGGAGATTTGGAAAAGGCTGAGAGTAATACAAGGTACTTTTTGAGTTAAGAAAACTACAATATTATTATTATACAGGATTTATATAGTGCCAACAGTTTACGCAGCACTTTACAACATAAATAAAAAGAATGTTTTTTCAAGCGGAGTTTAGTGTTACTGTAATTCATAGACTTCAAGTCTCTGACCAGCCACTCTTACTAATAATATTGCAATAAAATAAAGACATGTCTTACCTAATGTATCACATTTCTCATGGGCTCTGCAAATATCCTGTCTGAATGCAAAGTATGGGTTTATTTAAAAAGTACAAAAAGGACATAAAAAAAGCACAAACACAAAAAACACAATTACACAAATGAAATAAATAATCATGTACCTTTCATTTAGGGTCGTTGCTGACATACATATACTCATACAGACATTGCAGACCACATCGTTGTTCGAGGGCCTAACAATGAAGGCCTCTTGACCCCATAGGGAAAGAGAGCCCTGACTGTTGGGGGCATGTCCAGGGCGGGTCGAAGTGACCAAAGGGTCATTAAAAATTGGTGGGGGTGTGGGTTGGGCTGGGCCTGAGCTCGACAAAAGTGCCGCGCCCAGAAATTCTGGATCCTTCTGGAAGATCCGTTGGGAAGGCCTAGCACACCCTGCTTCATAAACATTTATCTAGAAAGCCATGGCATTGGGCATTTTTATCTCAGAACAAAATGAATAAGTGTACAGTTCAAGTATCTTCTGAACACAGCAAGAAATCATTTTTTACTGTGCTGAGTTATCTTTTAAAAGGCTAAAGGTGTCAGAAGTGAAGCTTCTGGTAAGATGGAGGTTGAAAAGTCAAGCAGCACTATAATGATTTTGCTATATAAAAAAAAATGCATTTAAGGCTTTTCAGAGGGCAGCAGAGTGAGAAGATAGGATTATACTAAACCCTCCTAGGGGCACGCCTGTTTGTCCATTGAGATAAGGCTTTGAACTATAGATGGTCAATCAGAGAGCATTTTCTAAGGTGATAACGGTGCCCACAGCATTTGGGGTAAAATGTTAGCATGACCAAATTAGTATGGTTTCCATTAATTTGGTATAAAGCGACTCTGCCACAAATTTAAATGCCAAAATAAAAGGTTCACCTGAAAGGAAAAAACTAATCACCCAATTTTCTGCTGCTCACACCACTGACTGCTGCTCTAATAAAGAGGAATCGTCCCTAAAAATCTCTTTAGAATCCAACACATCTTGGAATATCTGTCTGTTGTGTCTTCCACTGAACTCAATGGTTCCTCATGCCAACCTTGATGTCACTATTGTGTTTTTTATTGAGGTATGGGTTGGTGGAAAAAGCTACTGAAAACAGAAAGGGACATAGGAGATTGACACTCCCGAAAGTTGGATTTCTGTAGAGACTTCCGTGATGGGGGTAATTTCTCCTAGCTGGAGTGGTCTTTGGTGGCTCAAGTAAGTAACTCTAAAGGCCCGTACACACGATCAGACTTTTTGACAACCAACATGCAAATTTTGGACCAACATCCGACCGTGTGTACGCTCCATCGGACCAACTTTTTCCAGGTTTCATCTGACTTTTGTTGGCTGTGCGAACGGACCAACTTTCTGCCAACAAATGTCCGATGGACCAAAGTCTGACCGTGTGTACACAAAACCAACTGACTTTTGTACAAAGTACAAACACGCATGCTCAGAACCAATGCAAAAGTTCAGACAACAATATAGAAGTTAACCAAAGGTGGCGCTGGAGTATTCGAACGTCCTCTTTTGAAGTGTCGTCAGTACGTTGAACGTCACTACGTTCATGTTTGTTGCCTAAAAAGTCCGATCGTGTGTATGTAATACCAACTTCGGGGCCAACGCCCTTTGGACAAAAATCCACGGGAAAGTTGGTCCAAGGTCCGATTGTGTGTATGAGACTTAATTCTGACATTGATTTTTGAAACAAAGTCACTTTAATCATAAAGGCCATATACTAAATTATATTTGAATATACTGTGTATACTTTTTGATGCCATAATATCAAAAAGTATAGTTTCTCTCACTAATACTAAGATAGCACTACTACTAGTATCATACTAGAATTATTGAGTAGCCAGGCTCCAACAGTTCCTGTTTGAGTCTACAGCACAAAACCTGCATTCATGGACTAGTGGCCTTTCTTTAACATTCACTTGTACTTCGACTATAATGTAGTACTAGAAAATGGCCCAAACCCTCCTGTAGCAGTAGGTACATAGGATTGCCACCAGGTCAGTATTTACTATTTTTATCAGTTTACCAGTATTAATGAAAGTAAGGAATCGCAATTGCGGCACTTCTTCCCTAGTAGTGTGGGCACCTGTGGCAGCCAGTAGTAGCTGCACAGCCCAAGACTGGACATGGGAGTCCAGTGAAGATAGGTAGCGAAAAGGATCACTTCAGGCTGTCAAGTCACTGAAATTATACATTATCCTTATGCATGGGGTGAAAGGGAATTGAACACAAATAATGGATCACTCCTTCAATATTCGGATATCTGAAAGTATCCTGTAGGAGGAAAGTGTGGCATTCTGTGTTTGGCTTCATTTAACCATCTTAAAAGCCTCTCCATCGTTATAGGGCAGGTGTGCCCCCATAGGGTTATGGAAAACTTTATCTTCTGTACTGCACCTACCACTGGTGGGTACAGCAGGTTCTGCTGGTCAAAAAAACTATTTTCAGGAAATGTCAACTATTTTCAACTAGATGTTTTTCCACTAATTCAAAATGGGCCAGTGCAACCTACAACCAACAATTTCTATTACCACCATTAAAACTGTGGGTGGTAGGTTGCCTTGAACTATGGTAAGTCACCTAAAATTGGCATGTGCATGGCAAATAAAGCTCATATCCTAACCATATTCTGGCATGAAGCAATAGTTCTAGGGTACCTTAATAATAAGTTGTGGTATACCAATATTTTCGAATGAACCGAACGGTTGAACAATGGCTCAGCACCAAATAGTCTCATGAACTTTGAAGGGGTGCATCCAAACTTATGACTCATTTTGTTGATCTCAATATATGTATGCTTGGGTATGGCTTGGATTAACAAAAAATTCCGTGATGGGAGTAGAATGAAGTGGCCTTGTCAGGATGCAGAATAGCTTCTTTATTGGACCTGTTACAAGCCTCAAATAGAAGCTCTTTATCTCGTAGGCTGCCCATCAGTTCCAGCTGATCCAGAATTAGTATGCAACCTGACAAAGGGAGTGGCAACCTTAAAGTGGAAGTAAACCCCCCTATCGTTTTCAGCCAAGGAAGCTGCCATCTTTGCCTCTGTTTAATCTTCAACTGCCACAGTGCTGCACATGTGATCTGTTATGACACCAGCCATTGGATGATTTGACTGTTTGGTTGAGAGCACAGCCAATGTGCAGTTAGCATTCACGGCATGCCTTTTTTTTTTTAGACTGTTAAATCGATGGGTTTACTTCCGCTTTAATCTAGTGCAGGGGTCACCAAACTTTCTAAAGAAAAGGCCAGTTTACTGTCCTTCAGACTTTAGGGGGTCTGGACTGTGCCCAGTGGGAGTAAACAATTCCTGATCTTTGGTATTAGGGGGAGAAATAGTTGGTGTCAGTGGGCGGAATATAGACCTATTTTTGTTGTCCATGGAAGGAATTATGCTCCATCGTTGGTGTCAGTGGATGGAATAGTGCCCCATTGTTGGTGTCAGTCGCAGGAATTTTGCCCCATTGTTGGTGTCGGTGGATGGAATAGTGCCCCATTGTTGGTGTCAGTCACAGGAATTATCCCCCATTGTTGGTGTCAGTGGCAGGAATAATGCCTCAAGTGCTGGATAAAATCCTCAAGGGCCACATCCAGCCAGGGCTGCAGTTTGCAATAATGCCTCAAGTGCTGGATAAAATCCTCAAGGGCCACATCCAGCCAGGGCTGCAGTTTGCAGAACACTGATCTAGTGCTTCTTAACAGGCATTTTACTTCAGGACTTATTCACTTTAACAGTTTCGGAATTTTGCATGTAAAAATGTAATGCATGACTCAATTCCAATTTATGCCATCACTGCCTTCCTAAATCTTTTTTTATTCTGTCTTCTACTGTATTTTCTGTTATTTCCATTTGCTGGGGGTAGCGGCTAAGGATTACATACTTTATTTCCACATACCAGACTTTTCCATGCATTAAATCTTAATTCATAAAGCAGTATTTTATTTGTGCACATCTCAGATCCTTGCAGAGGAACACTACCTCAGCTGCGGGATTAACAAGTTGACGTAAGTTTCAGTAAATGAAAAATGTGCCCCTGACAGTGTGTTAAACTAATCGCTCACTTCATTTAGATCAGATTTTGCTTCTCCACCTTTGAGAAATCTGAAAAGCAGAGCCACATCAGCAGAAAATAAACTGTACCTTCTCTGTTCTCTTTAAACTATAATTTTAAAGCTGTCCTCCTTTAGGAGTAGATGATGTGAATAGCAGTGAAGGCTTGTAGTACCAGAACACCTGGATAAGTCATCACTGCCAGCCTGTTGAAGAGTTTGAACTTATAAGCTCTCTGCTTGCTCTCATGGCACGTATGCCGTCAGCTGATCTCCCCAGATCAGGTGGCACACACAGGGTACATTGAACTCTGAAGAGCTTGCAAGAGAAGTGAACAATTGGATCTCCAAGCGGTCAACATCGATGTGCAGAGGCTACAAGCACACACACTATGGCATCACCATGACTGATGACATCAAACAATGTAATTTAGAGCAGTGTCTAAAGAGCCTACACTCTAGATCAGGGGTCTCCAAACTTTCTAAACAAAGGGCCAGTTTACTGATCTTCAGGCTTCAAGAGGGCCAGATTTTGGCCAGTGGGAGAAGAAAAGGTGTCGACGTCAGTGGGAACAAATAATGTCACATTGTTTGTTTCAGTGGGAGAAATTGCGCCCTATTATTGGTGTCATTGGAAGGAATTGTGTCCCTTTTGTTGGTGTCAGTGGGTTGAATTGTGCCCCATCGTTGGTGTCATTGGGAGCAAATGTGCCCCATTCATTGGTGTGAGTGCGGGTAATTATGCCCCATTGTTGGTGTCAGTGGAAGAAGTAGTGTCCCAAGGGCCAGATAAAAGCAAGCAAAGGGCCACATCTGGCCCCCAGGCCATAGTTTGGAGACCACTGCTCTAGATGAAAGAGCACAGGGGCACCTTTGAACAGCAGCATTGTCAGTCTGGGAAGAGGGGACTGTTAGATGTACTAGCAAATTTAAATACACTAACAAATTGAAGCCAAACTCAAGATGACACTTTATAAGCAGTTACAGAAAACATTTTGTTTTCTGTTTGGGATAAAGGTTTTACATAAACAAAAGCTCATTATTGTAAGCACCCTTGCTAGTGTTAATTGGTTTGTCCCATCTCTGTAAATGATACATACTGTTGGAGAGATTGTTCTTTTGAAAGACAAAAGACTTTCTGGCAGATAACCAGATGAAAATAGAAGAAAGGTAGCCTAAAAAGAAGTGTTCACCTTTTGGGAATACAATAATAAATGAACATATTTCTGCAGAGAAAAAATGTGCATTTATTATTTTTTCCAGCAGAAGCCTGAAAAGCATTGCAGCATAAAGCTCCTGCAGACTCTCAGTATAGCCGTCTGCCTGTACCTTCCACATGGGCAGACAGTTACTGAAGAAAAGGAAACTCAACAAACTACGAGAGCGCTCACCACCACCCTCACAGTTCATTGAGAACTACAGAACTGTCTGCTGCGATGGAAGACAATACATGTAGCCCATTCATTCACAGATAGCTGTGAATGAATGACACGGCTGTATGGGCAGAGCCCCGCAATATTTAAATTGTGACAGCGGGTGCGGGAAGAAGAGCCCCCACCCACTGTCACAAGTGGAGAATGGGGAAGAGGGGGGGGTGCACAGAGGGGGGACTGCTGGAACATGTTACATATTGCACCTTAACTACTTCCCTACACACGTATAGCAATATGACGCCCGCAGATGGGATCTCCCATCCTGGGTGGGCATCATATGACGTCCTCCCATTCAAATACCACCAAAAGAACGCTCTATTTGTGGGAAAAAAATACGTCAATTGTTTGGGTGCCACGCTGCACGACCGTGCAATTGTCAGTTAAAGGGACGCAGTACAGAATCGCAAAAAGTGCTCTGGTAAGGAAGGGGGTAAAGTGGTTAAATATGGGTGTAACGTGTAATATGCTCCCAAAGGCGTACTTTTCCTGTAAGGTAAACCCTTCATTATATAAGAGCTGCCATTGCCGAGTTCTGTAATTGCTAATTGCCTGGCTGTCATGCTGTTCCTATGCCTCGGTTACTTTCTGAGTCGGTGATATGTAATAGGGTGGTAGGGGAACAAAGGGAAGGTAGATAGAAACAGCAAAGGTTGGGCAATTAAGTTAACCTGATTTTTTGTACTTCATAAGAAAAGCACAGTTTACTTTAGGCTGGCCATACACAACAATTTGATTTTAAAATCTCTGTAAGCATATTGTTACATTTACCATTGTGATGTAAGGGGCCCTTGGACCTACCTAATAGTTGTTGGTAGACCTATAAGGGCCTCACTTAGACTAGTGAATGAGACAGACAGGTGCTTTGTTCAGAAGCAGATAAATGCCATCAATCTGTGATATGGTAGGCATTGTGTATGTGGTCATAAATGCTGTTGCTGTATGAAAACTGTCCAAGATCAGTCAGATTCCCTGATCACATGCAACTACTCATATATGTAATTACAGGTGAAAATAAATGGTGCTGGCCATTGATTAGTACAGGGTACACATCTGGCCACTCCGCTGCTGGCGGTTCACATACACTGCGTGCATTCCACCAGCAGGAATTGCAGATTCTTGTCAGTGGCCACATGTGTGAATGGTCCCAAAGAGATGGTATAATTAGATTTTAATCTGTATGGGCTTCTGAAGAATCTTGTATAATCAGATTGTAGGCTATATGGTCAAGCTGTACATGATCTCCAAACTGCAGCCCTTTGCTTGCTTGGGGCATTATTTACCCCACTGTAAGCTACAGTGGGGAATATTTCCTGCCACTGTATTCCTCCCACTGACAGCAACGATGGGGCACAATTTCTCCCACTCACATCAACGGTGGGGCATTATTCCTCTCACTGACACCAATGATGGAGCACTATTCCTCCCACTGACATCAACGATTGGGCACTATTCCTCCCACTGACACCAATGATCGGGCACTATTCCTCCCACTGACACCAATGATCGGGCACTATTCCTCATACTGACACCAATGATCGGGTACTATTCCTCCCCCCAAAACCAAAGACTGTTTACTCCCACTGACATTTTTTGCTCCAACTGGCCACAGTCTGGCCCCCCTAAAGTTTGAAGGGCGGTAAACTGACCCTTTGTTTATAAAGTTTGGAAACCCCTGCTGTACATAGTATAACATTAACATTTAAAATGGCGGACAAATTTGTTATTATATTCATGACAGTTATTACCTTTAATAATATAATTTATTAACATACTAACACAATCTAAGGGAGATAATCAAAATACAATAGGCTTTTTAATTTGTATAGACACATAAAAACTGTTCCCACCTTGTGATGAGTACCGCTGTATCGTGGTGTGAGGGATGGCTGTCATCGGGGGAGTTCTGGGATTGTTGCCATATGCAGAAGTTTTTTAATGTAGTTTGAGCATTATAAGAAATGGTTGGACCCTCCTAGTAGGAATAAAGACAAAGAATAGTCTAGTAAAAGCCCGTGAACAGTTTTTCATGTCAAAAACCACACAAGGAAACATCATACCTGTTCATCATGGACGACAGCTAATTTTACTATGGCGATATTGATTAAATTACCGATGCTTGGGTCTTTATAGATAGAGGCTACCTGCAGGAGAGAGAATTAATCAGGATGGTCTTCAGAATCTCATTCAAAATTAACCAAGCGTTACTGTTATTCACACACCACAAGGAATTCATTGTGTGAACTGTCTTGAGGATATAACAGATTGTGAGTTGAAAGGTTCTAAGTAATAAAGTATAGGTAAACCCTAAATCAATTCTTTCAGTATGTTTGCCATCATGCCTCGCTGTTTACAATATTCTTAAAGTAGAACTAAAGGCTAATGCCGTGTACACACGACCGGACATTCCGGCAGACTAGGTCCAACGGTCATCCCGACGGACTTTCGCCGGACTTTCCGAACGAACGGATTTGGCCACACACAATCACGATCGTGATGACGTACGACCAGGCTAGAATAAGGAAGTTCATAGCCAATAGCTGCCCTAGCGTCGGTTTTCGTCCGTCGGACTAGCATAAAGACAAACTGATTTTTCGACCGGACTCGAGTCCGTTGGAAAGATTTGAAATATGTTCTAAATCTAAAGTCCATCTGATTTTTCAACAGCAAAGGTCCGATGAAGCCCACACACGATCAAATTGTCCAATGGATTCGTTCCGTCTGACCTTTGCTGTCAAAAAGTCCGGTCGTGTGTACACGGCATAAGCCTTTTTTGGATAGTAGAGTAAGGTTATAACCCTCTCATTTTTTTTTGCCCAATTAAGGAGATTTCCCGTAAATTCTTTACCCACAGTCTCAACAGGAAGTGAGATGTTATCATCAGGGTCACCAGAACTAGTGTCCCCATTGGAAGATTTACCCTCTATTCCCCTATTCCCTTTATTTCCCCTCTATTCCTGTTCTGGTGACTACTCAAAAAAGAAGCTCACGGCCGATTCAAACTCCCTCACATACATTCTTCCTTCTCCATCGCAGAAGCTCTGAGCTCCGTGGTAGTGGGGTTTGAGAGCTAGCTCCTGTAATGGTGGAGGTGAGCAGTATCAGTCAACAGGGCAGGACAGGTTGGTGCCATCTCCAGGCTTTGGGAGGTATATAAATGGCCTACAGCTATAATTAATACATTGCCCAACCTTAGTCACAAACTCAGTTTGTTTTTATCTACAGGCACCCCTTACCTGCATAGGCATTTATTTATTTTTTGGTAAAGGTGAACAACCCTTTAAAGTGGTTGTAAAGGCTGAAGGTTTTTTACCTTCATGCATTCTATGTGCTGCCTAATACTCACCCCCTTGTGAGCCCCCTCTCGATCCAGCAATGTGCATGGGAACCTTGGCTGTCCTGGGTCTCTCTCCTCATTGACTGAGCCATTGGCTCCCACTGCTTTCAATCACAGCCAGTAAGCCAATGAGAAGGAAGCGAGGCTGAGCCGTGGCTCTGTGGGGTTGATTTCCTAAAGGCAAATAGACTGTGCACTTTGCAAAGTGCAGTTTCTCCAGAGTTTAGTAAATGGGGTAAAGCTTCACTTTTCAAAAAATACCCAATCACATGCAGGAAAAAAAAAAAAAAACAGCATTTTTGCTAACACACGATTGGATGATGGAAGTCAGCAGAGCTTATGCTCATTTACTAAGCTTTGGCGCAACTGCTCTTGCAGAGTGCACAGACTTTTTGTCTTTAGTAGATCAACCCCTATGTGTACTATGCACTCATAGAGTAGGGCTCGGGAGCGAGCATGCACTATTGCCCCCATAGCAAACAGCTTGCTATTGGGGGTATTCTTCAAGGGGGAGGCGCCAGGAGCGCTGGCGGGGGACCCGAGAAGAGGAGGATGGGGGGGGGGGCTGCTCTGTGCAAAACGATTGCACAGAGCAGGTAAGTATAACATGTTTATTAAAAAAAAAAAGAAAAAAAACCTTTAATATCACTTTAAGCAATGCCTCAATTCTGCTGCCATATTGAATAAAACATTAAATGGAAAAAGGGATGGATCGGTAGGAGTTGAAGCTGGCTATCGACATTAAACAGGTGTTGCATGTTTGCAGACAGTCCAGCTTCTAAATTCTGTTTACGGATGCACACTTGTAATTTACAAAGGTGTTTGTGTACGTGTGCACTGGTCAGTATATTACCCTTTGAAAAGCATCAAAGCTTATTTATATGACAGCTGTCACACAAACACGTGAGCTTGGCCCACCTGAGCATACAAACACATGGAAACAAAGTAGGGAGAAAAGGTAATGTGAATAGTTACTACCGCTGGTACCAATTTATATCAAGCAATTAACAACTTTTTACCAAGCTTTCCAATTGGCCCATCAGTATGGAAACCATGGGATGGGGCAGAGCACCTTTAGCTCTATAATTAAGCTGGCAATACATTGAGCAATTTTTGTCTGGCTCCTGAAGAAGAATGGGCCACGATTCGCTCAGTGGGTGTCCCTGCTGTCCTCACTACATCGCCAAAAAGTCAACTGTTCGATCAACTTTTTGTCGAAGAGGCTGCTGGAAAACTTTCGGCCGAACAGCGGCTGTATGCAAACAAATGCAGCTGCTGTTCCGATATTCTGCAAATAGGATGATTATTCCATCTGCGCTGTTTTGCGTGGATAAAGGAATCTGTTAAAGCTGGAAACGTATGAAAGTATAAAGCTAGACTCTGGGCAGAAAAACGTATTTATATATTCTCCAATAGCAACAGCTGATATAAATCCATTTTGTGCGCACCAAATGCCTTTGCACACTCAGTACCTTGAAGTGGAGTTCCACCCAAAAGTGGGACTTACGCTCATCTGATTCCTCCCCCCCTCCGGTGCCACAATTGGCACCTTTTCGGGGGGGGGGGTACAGATACCTGTATAATACAGGTATCTGCACCCACTTCCAGGAATAGACTACCGCAGGAGTCACGCCCCTTCCCTCACCCCCCGCTGTCTCCTGGGAAACACTCAGGTCCCAGGAGATAGCAGGGACCACTTACAACGCGCAGCTCGAATCTTGCATGCGCAGTAGGGAACCGGGATGTGAAGCCGCAATGCTTCACTCCCTGATTCCCTCAATGCGAATGGCGGCAGCAGCAGCCGAGAACCGAGCGATTGCTCGGCTTCGGCTGCCGACATCGATGGAACCTTGAACAGGTAAGTGTCCATTTATTAAAAGTCAGCAGCTGCAGTATTTGTAGCTGCTGGCTTTTAATAATTTTTGTTTTAGGTGGACTCCCTCTTTAAAATAAGAATGACATAATTACAATGCTGTACAGAGAGCAGAGCTGTGGAAGGGGCCCAACAGGGCCCACCCACTACAGGCTGCTTGTGGAAAACTGCAGGAGGGGGTGGAGACAAGACCAGTCACCCTGCACAATTAAATAGAGCAGCAGGGACCGGTCTTCATAACAGGAAGCTCCTGCACAGAGGTAAAGTATCACTGTGGATTACTGCATAGATTAGGAAGAAATACACAAAGCATACCTCACTTGCAGACCGCCCACCATACATTTTCTGCAGCAGGGTGGCCGCTCTGGGCCAGATCAGGTACCTAGAACGTGATGTGACACTTCCAGGTCTGGGGCAGGCACACACCGCGGGCGACCCGCTCCTGCAGTGATTATACACAGCGAGAGCCCAGCAGCGGTTACCGCGGACACAATGTCTGCAGGCATCTGCCGATTACACAGGGCACAGGCAGAACGACAATCTGCTTATGTAAACAAGGCAGATTGTCGTCCTGTGAGAAGGGAAGGCCCTGATCCGTTGTTCCTGCTAAGCAGGGACACAGATCTTTGTCTTCCCCTAGTCGAAGCGCCTCACCTACAGTAAGTAAGCACAACCTAGACACACAGTTAAGCCTTTGACCGTCCATAATGTTAACCCCTTCCCTGCCAGTGTGATTAGTACAGTGACCGTGCATATTCTTTTAGCACTGATCACTGTATTAGTGTCACTAGTCCCCAAAAAATGTCAAAAGTGTCAGTTAGGTGTCCAGCTATAAGTCGCTGATTGCCGCCATTACTAGTAAAAATAAAATAAATAAAAATATCCCATAGTTTGTAGACTCTGTAATTTTTTCGCAAACCAATCAATATACACGTATTGGGATTTTGTTTACCAAAAATATGTAGCACAATACATATTGGCCTAAATTGATAAGCTATGTTTTATAGCAGAAAGTAAAAAATATTGTTTTTTATTCAAAATTGACGGCCTTTTTTTGTTTATAGCGCAAAAAATTAAACCGCAGAGGTGATCAAATACTACCAAAATAAAGCTCTATTTGTGGAAAAAAGGACATCAATTTTATTTGGGTTCAGCATCACACGACCGCGCAATTGTCAGTTAACCGCTTCAGCACCGGGCCATTTTTTTACCCTTCCTTACCAGAGCACTTTTTGTGATTCGGCACTGCGTCGCTTTAACTAACAATTGCGCGGTCGTGCGACGTAACACCCAAACAAAATTGACGTCCTTTTTTTCCCACAAATAGAGCTTTCTTTTGGTGGTATTTGATCACCTCTGCGGTTTTTATTTTTTGCGCTATAAACAAAAGAAGAGCGACAATTTTGAAAAAAAACACAATATTTTTTACTTTTCGCTATAATAAATATCCCATTTTTTTTTTTAAAAAACTATTTTTTACTCAGTTTAGGCCGATACGTATTCTTCTACATATTTTTGGTAAAAAAAAATCGCAATAAGCGTATATTGATCGGTTTGCGCAAAAGTTATAGCGTCTACAAAATAGGGGATAGATTTATTGAATTTTTTTTTTTTTTTTTTTTTACTAGTAATGGCGGCGATCTGCGATTTTTTTTTCGTGACTGCGACATTGCGGCGGACACTTCGGACACTTTTGACACATTTTTGGAACCATTCACATTTACACAGCAATCGTTGCTATAAAATTGCATTGATTACTGTGTAAATGTGACTGGCAGGGAAGGGGTTAACACTAGGGGGCGCTGTAGGGGTTAATGTGTGTCCCTATAGGAGTGATTCTAACTGTGGGGGGAGGGGACTCAAGGGGAGAAGACCGATCATGTGTTCCTCCGTACTGGGATCACATGATCGGTCTCCTCTCCGCTGACAGGACGTGGAGCTGTGTGTTTACACACACAGCTCCACGTTCCCGCCCGGTCCCGTTGTTTTAACGGGCACTCGCACCGGGTCCCGAGCGATGCCGCGGGCGCGCGCGCCCCCCCGGGCGGCCGGGAATCCGAGGACGTCATATGACGCCCACCCAGGATGGGAGATCCACCTTGTGGGCGTCACATGACGGCGGGCGGTGTTGAAGTGGTTAAAGTAACGCAGTGCCGTATCGCAAAAAACTACCTGGTCAGGGAGGGGGGTAAATCTTCCGGAGCTAAAGTGGTTAAGCAATAATACACATACCTCTTGTTATTAGCCATTATTTGTTTATCCTGGTGCTTGTCTTTGAATGTTTCAATATTGAATTATTCATATTAAATTGTTGCCCCCCCATTGTATTTTTTTTGGTATGAATCAGATGTTTCCTCTCCTAAGAAGTGATAGAAGCAAAGTTCAGATACTTACTATAGACATGAGTGTTAAAACATAATGCTGAAGATTAGCCCCATGATACTCCACCATCCTGTTGTCAGCAACCACCATTACTTCAACATAACGAGGGTAGGACAAAAAACGCTTTGTTCTTCTTAGAGTTTTTGTTCCATTGATCTTATCAGCATTATGAAATGAGGGATCCTGGTCCCTCATGTTCTGCCCATCTGAAAACACGCTCTCCTGTTCCTTCGGAGTTCCCCTTTTCCTCTGTTTAATTCTACTTTGTTTTTGACCTGCAGTGAGATTTAAAAAAAAGAGACAAAGTAAGAAAAGGATAGACCACAAACCGCCAATATCACCGCAACAATTCTTATGTCTTTTCACATGTATTTTATAATTAATTTCCCAGATTGGGAGGAAAATCCAACCAGTTAGAACAGCTAAAGGGTACTTTTAGTGAGGATGTGTTTTAATGGATAATTGTAATGTGCACCTAAGAACAATTCCACCTTTTTTGTGGCTAACTGTATCTCAGAGAATGTAGTCAGCACGCCTGCAGATATATTGAAATGTAATCAGCCACACACAGAGTCTATTGTTTTCCACCACTGTAAAGGCTGCCATAGACAACTTGATTCCTCGATTTCTGCTGAATGGGCCAAAATTTGAACTGTGGGCACTACTCACTTGGTTTGACAAAAGTCTTTTTTTTTTCAATAAATTTTTGGCAAAGGAGTCAGGTGGAAAATTGCTGGAGAAACAGCGACTACATCCAATCAGATGCAGTCACCATTCAGGTATTCTGACAACCATGGATGTCAATAACAATGTTTTTTTGCCTAACTTCTGTTAAAACTGTCCCCTTCCCCCTCCTAACACGTATGCTAACCAAACTGTAGGTGGGGTGCAGCAGGGTGTGGCGACAATAATGCATACAATTAGGTGCAATGGAAAATGTGTATTGAGATAATACAAAAAGCAACATTTCCCAACAAACCCAGTGGGAAGGCTGCCCAACCGAGAGCAGGTAAAAGCTGGTCTGACAGCATCTGTTAAGGCTGGTTTCACACTGGGGCGTTGGGGGGGGCTGGCAGTAAAGCGGCGCTATATTTAGCGCCGCTTTACCGTCGTGTTAGCGACGCATTTCGGCCTCTAGTGGGCGGGTTTTACCCCCCGCGAGTGGCCAAAAAAAGGGTTAATACCGCCCGCAAACCGCCGCTGCTGCGGCGTTGTTTTCAATAGGAAGGGGCGCTATAGGAGCGGTAAATATACCGCTCCTACGGCGCACCAAAGATGTGGCTTGCAGGACATTTTTCAGCGTCCTGCAAGCGCACCACTTCAGTGTGAAAGCCCTCGGGCTTTTACACTGAAGACACAGCAACAGCTGTTTCGGGTCGGTTTGCAGGCGATATTTTTAGCGCAATAGCGCCTGCAAACCGCCCCAGTGTGAAAGTGGCCTAAGAGAGAAGAATGTGGCTTGGCCATCTCGTGCCCAAGCGGGATGAGGTCCAGAGGAGTAGCGGCCCTACACTTTCCTTCCACCGTCGGGGACCTTTCCCTACTGCTAGTATTGTCACTAACAGATGGGGTATCTTCCCCTACAATACCCAGTCTCATAAAGTGCACCAATATGCTTTGATCTAAACCATTTCAATGTAGCTCTGGCTGTATGTTTAGGGTCGTTGTTCTGCTGGAAGTTGAACCTTTGCCCCAGTCTCAAGTCTTTTGCATACTCTAAACAGTTTTTCTTCTAAGATTGCCCTGTATTTGGCTCCATCCATCTTCCCATCAACTCTGAACAGCTACCCTTTCCCTGCTGAAGAAAAGCATCCCCACAACACTGAGCAGACCTGATTAGCAGATTACAGCTATACTAAATACAGTGAGCAGAATATGCTTTTACCTATCAAACCAATACAGCCACACTGACTACAGTATGGCAACTAAATTTACCCATCAGTCAGGGCCTTAACTAGGCTCTTCCTGACCCAAGATGGCTGCCAGAGTCACATGGGGCAGCATCATCCAAATGGACAACTTCCCCAGTGACCCAGGAAACCATAGAGGAACGGTGTTCCTCTTTAATTCTTTTCGAGCTGCAAGGCCACTGCAGGTGAGTGCCACCTGCAGTGGAGAAAGTAGACTGCACCTGCCTACAAACCTGTGTAAGAACGATGAGTATGCTTACCTTTTTTCTGGCCGCTCCAGTCTGATCATGCGATTCTGCTTCCCTGTGTCAACCAACATCATTGAAGGATAGAGGAGGAAGTGCGGACAACGGATGGGGTCACTGAAACCTATGGGTGACATCACCACTCCAGACTTTACTAGCCATTGTTGAGTGCTCTGTCCTCTCCTCTGTAGCCACTGCTGGTTGACACAGGGGAGATCACATTTCCTGGACTGAAGCAGTATGAAAATAATTAAGTATATACATCTTTCTTATACAGGTTAGTAAGTGTTAGGAGGGGGGAGGAGACAGTTTTAAGAGTAGGTAGGTTTATCCTGGAGTTCCACTTTAAGAGATCTAAACAGTTCTGACTTTATTAACTAGACAAAGATATTTGTTTAGACCAGAATTTTCCTGATTTACAAAATAAAATGTATATTAAGGTAAAATTTTAAATATTTCCCATGTTTTATCACCTTAAAACCTCACAACAATACCCTTTGATCAACCAAAAATGCACGCAGTAACTAAGGCTGCATTGACACCTGAGCGTAGCGTTTTCAGGCAGAAAATCGCCCAAATTGCAGCGGTTTTTGTGGCGCTTTTTGCATAATTTTTTACCGCGATTTCTACTGCGTTTTGCCGCGATTTTGTGCAGAGCAAAGGGTCACCAATGTAAAAAGAAGAAAAACGCCCAAATCTGCCTGATTCGAGCGACAAAAAAGGGTCCGGAACTTGTTTGCGCTTCAGGCGTAGGGCTTCAGGTGTTTTGGAGTGGAGATGTGAACCATCTCCATAGAGAATAATGTATTTTTTCCACTCTAGCATTTTGTAGCTTCAGGCTTCAGGCGACAAAACGCTCAGGTGTGAATGCAGCCTAAGCTCTGTTCTGTGCTGACAACACACAGCATTTTTGTGGTGTCAGCCTTGCCCAGCTTTCTTTTGCTAAACTACCTAAACCCTGCCCTATCCTATTTTATAAAACATAAACACCAGGGATGAGCTTGGGTTCAGTTAAGGGTTTGGCAGAACCCAGAAGGCAGCTGTCAATGCCAAGCCAAACAGTTGCAAGGAGGGGATTCCCCACCTGGCAGCTGCATGTACACTGTCATAATCAAAGGGCACATATTTGCATTAATTGAATATATACAGTATAACAATATACTTTCAGTTGTATATTTAACAGACAAAAAAAACAGCAAGTAGTAAAAGTTAATATTAGGGTTTTCATCCACTTTATAACACATTTTTATAAATAGGACCACATTTATTTACTACTTCCATACTGAACATTGTTCAATTCCATAAGGACAAAAAGGGAAGAAGTGACACACTTTTCTTAAGAACTACCATGCATTAAGACTACCGCCAAGAAGAGAAAAGTATAATGGGCGCCGTTCCAAGGACTACTGATAGCAGTGCAGACAATAGATAATAAAGGACAAAAACGTTATCTAGTGGTATAAAAATAGAAGTAAAGAAAGGGGCATTATTCCTTGCAATGTGCTTGCATGTCCTCTGCCTTTCGTGAGACCTCCTTTGGGATAAAACAGGTTTTAATTAGTTGTAGTAAACAATGATAAGGAAGTCTCAGCTTTACGGTAATGTGAACATTAAACAGACATGTTATTGTGAAACAGTTAAATGTATAATAGGATCATCACACTCAAAAAAAAAGTGCAAAGATCAAGAAAAAATATGTATTCCTTTGGGAACTCGACATGGATTCTTCTTGTAGCAAACTTTTCTTTATTTCCAAGCTTACTTTTTAAAGTTTTGTCCCTCAAAGGATTTGTCCTTAAAAATTTTAAAGGACCTCAATGGTGAAAAAAATGTGTAATCTGGTAACTGAATTGACTATATCTGTAACAGTATTTAGCATATAAATGTCATTTTTATTTCACCTATGTCTTTATTTATATTGTTTCCTACATTTATATGGAGACCAAGCAGACCAGCAATAGTGACAGTAAGCGCTCGTTCAAACATGATGTTTATCCTCCCCACTCCCTTCTTTAACCCTCAAAATGCTGATTCACCGCGCTGCACTCGAATGGGTTGCATTTGGAGGCTGTATCGCCTGCATAAAGCATTTTACATATTTACAGGGGACCAGTTTGGATCAATGTAAGTGTTATGTGTCCTACCTGTAGGATCCCCATAGACGCTGAAAATCTTTGGGCACCACTACTACACTGATCGCTACTAGCCTCTGGGTCTTGTGGTTGCCCTGCTGCCTACTGAACACAGTCACTTGCTTGGCATGGGTGCCATTCAGAGAACACTTTACATTTTCTCAATGAATGCAAAATGTTTTCTGACTGGACAAGGTGGAGATCGTGACGTCACTGCCCTGCCTCCCTACCTTGTCCAATCAGAGAACACTTTGCATTCATTGAGAAAATGTAAAGTGTTCTCTGAATAGCACCCGTGCCAAGCAAGTGACGGTGGTGACCAGTGTTGGTCATCTTACTTTAAAAAAGTAATTAGTTAAGTTACAAATTACTTCTCCCAAAAAGTAATTGCGTTAGTAACTCAGTTACTACATTGGAAAAGTAATTAGTTACGCAGCAAAGTAACTGAATTTTTTTTTTAATATTCTATACGTGTAACTAAGGGGCGGGTCTAGTATTACTATAAGCAAGGGGCGCATTTATTATTATTGTTATATATCGTGTAACCAAGGGGCTGCTCTATTATTACTCTAACCAAGGGGCAGATCTGTTATAGCGTGTAAGCAAGGGGCGGGTCTATTATTATTATTTCGTGTAAGGGGCGGATGGCTACAGAAGAGGGCGAATGTTAAATTAATGGGCAGAGCTCGATATATAACAATAATAATAAATGCGTCCCTTGGTTACAGTAATACTAGACCCGCCCCTTAGTTACACGATAGACGCCCCTTGCTGAGTAGCACGAGCATCGGGAGCGTGCGGCATCGCCTCGTACAATTACATGTTAACTGCGCCTGCGCGGTGTAGAGTTCACTCAGAGCTGTTTAGGTTCAGCAATTTTCGTAAGCTCCGTAGTCCTTCGTACTGCGCAAGCTCCGTAGTCCTTCGTACTATCTGGCGGGGGAACTTTTTCGGCAGGACACCAGAATTACACTACTGCCATCTAGTGTCGGTAGATGTAATTGCGGTAACGCCGCCCAAGTAATGGGAACTGCGTTACCATGAGGGGAAAAGTAATCAGTTCAATTACTTGTTACCCTCTAAAGTAACTGCGTTAAGTAACTCTGTTTATTTTAACTCAGTTACTTACATCACTGCTGCCTCCTGAAACATAGTCACTTGCTTGACACAGGTGCCATTCAGAGAACACTTTACATTTTCTCAATGAATGCAAAATGTTTTCTGACTGGACAAGGTGGAGATCGTGACGTCACTGCCCTGCCTCCCTACCTTGTCCAATCAGAGAACACTTTGCATTCATTGAGAAAATGTAAAGTGTTCTCTGAATGGCACCCGTGCCAAGCAAGTGACTGTGGTGACTGAGAAGATGCAAAGTGTTTCTTGAATGGTGCCCTTGATTGGCACGGGATCCAGAGGTTAGTGGAGATCCTTGTAGTAGCGGTGCCTACTGCAGTGATTTCCAGTTTCCAGGGGGATCCCACAGGCATGGCATATGCACACACTTCTATAGGCCCAAGCTGGACCACTGTAACTATGTAACAATTGCCATACCTGGATTTCATCCTTAAACCTTTTCCTCTTCTCAAAAATTCACACATCTGTAGCACTGTGCTACCATATGCTTTCAATGACAGTTACATGCTACTGTGTTGCCTGCACTCAGAGGAGCCTATTGAATTGATATTTTACTACTATGATTTTTAGATCATGAAAGGGTGCCTAGAAATTGCTATGCTCTAATTTTCCTTTTCTTTAAAAAGGTCCTCCTAAAGGCCTCATACACACTGTATGCTCTTGAAGCTTTTTTCTCCTACAGGAGTTTAGCAGCAGCAAAAACGCAGTAAAAAGGAGCGTTTTGCACAGGCCTTAATGCATGTTAATGCACGCCTACGCGCCTTAATGAGCGTTCCCACCTCTGGTGTTAATACATTCTTTGGCCAGAATTCTGGCCATTAGAATGCATTAACACGGGAACAAGCCTAAGGTCAATGCATCACGTTAATGAGTGTTATGGAGCTTTTGAGCGTTTTTTTATGCTCAAAAGCTCCTCTCCAAAACGCACTAGAGATTTTTGTGCCTGTAAACTCCCCTCTCACTAAATTTCTGAAAACGCCTATAGTGTGCATGGATACATAGGCTAACATGTCAGGTAGCTTGCAGCCAGAGAAAAGAAAAGCTGAAATGGCTGAAAAAGCAGATTTTTTGAGCTGCAGTGTGTATGAGGCCAAATACAGCAGTGCCTGCCCCGTCTCCCTACCCACCACTGCCACAACACTTTTTTTTCCATAGGATTGCATTGGCATAAAAGGAAGGGAAGATTTCTCCCACAAACCAGCCATCAAGGTTACTTAAAGCTGATTTTTTTACACATTACATTAGTTTGTTTGGGCCAAGCTGGCTCAAAGTATGTCCCTCGCCAACATGTGTGGCCGCTGGATGCATGGGCGTCCGCAGGTAGGGGCAAGGGGGGTCAAGTGCCCCCCCCCTACAATCAGATCTTACATTTAGCACAGTTGCGTCGCTATCGGGGTGCCACCCACCATCCGTGTAGTGTGACTTTGGCTCTTTTCCCTGCTCAGTCCAGCAGAGAACTCCGGCGGCGCTGTGACAGGAGAAAGGCGAGCTGTGGGCTGTCAGAGGTTTCCCCCCGCTCACCCCCCCTTTCTCCTGTCAGGGAGAAGAGACGGCGGCTCTCACCAGGTTCCCCGCCCAGCTTCCTGCCCGCTCCGTTCCTTCCCTTTTGGCCATAACTGAGGGCCAATCAAAGGAGACTAGGAGAGGAGAGCATCATGGGACATGTAGTCCCGAAGATTGGCAGCCCCTTTTTCCACAGGGAGGAGGCTACAGCTCGATCAAGAGAGAGATTGAGAGTAGCAGCCTGGAAAAGAGCTGAGGGAGAGAGTGCTAAAGGACAAAAAATGATTAGTGTGCTGGGCGTAAGCCAGAGAGAGAGCCACGCTGCCCAGCGCCACCAGAGAGAGAAAGACTGAGCCACTACCAGGGTACATACATGCTACACTACTGACCAGAGTCACCCCCGGGAAACCCAGAGTGAGCGATCATCCAGCCGGAGGGATCACTGCTGTAAATTTGCTGGGTCTCGTAAGAGGGCCTGTTGGCCGTCATCCATTACTTATCCTAGGGACTGTACTGCGTCTGCAGTCTCTGACCATGATAATGTTATAAAGACATTGTCAAAAAGGGGCGGTGCATGGGTGACCCTAAAATGATGCCCCCCCCCCCCCTGAAAAAAGTTCTGTGGACGCCCATGGCTGGATGTGCAGTATAAACTGAGACTACAAACAGCATACCGCACTGTGTTCTGGGTGCGAACTGAGACCTTCTTGTCTCATACCCGGAACACAATAGAGTCTATCTGAGCGGCGGAGAGGTGGGCTGATGATGTCACAACCTCTGACTGTTCCGGGTATGAAACAGGAAGGTCTTGGCTCACACCCGGAAACAGTGTGGTATGCTGTATGTAGACAGAGCTACATACAGTTTATACAGTACATCCAGCGGCCTCACATGTTAGTGAGGGACATCGTTCATTTGGGCTAGTTTGGCCCAAATGAACTATGTAAATTAAGCTTAAGCTTAGGTCCCTATGTGTTCAGGGATGCATTACCAGAACGCAGGTCTTCTGTGTTCTGGGCATTTGTCCCTGAATGCATAGGTCCCTAAACATGAGTACCACTTGGTACAGCGTTCAGCCCCATCCAGCCATAGCCTGCTGTAAACTTTGACAGGCTGCAGGTAGCAGGGCATCATGCTGCACCCACTCCTCCTGGGTAGAGGCGGACTGACAACTCATGGGGCCCCCGGGCAATAGGAGATTATGGGGCCCCCAGGCAATCAGAGATTATGGGGCCACACAGTATACACAAACACAGTATACAATCACACAGTATGCACATACATGTACACACAGTATACACATACATGTTTCTATTGGCTGAGAAGGTACTGGAGAGGTGGGGCAGCTATAATTTTTAGACCAAAAGGATGTCGGTAAGGGATATTTCAGAAACAGATGTAAAAAAAAACTGATTTTTACATACTGTCCCTGGTTTTACTGAGGCTGGAAACCCTGATAGGGCCCCCTAGTGGCCCAAGGCCCTCGGGCAGTGCCCGAGTGGCTGAATGGTCAGTCCGCCCCTGCTCCTGGGTGCATCAAAACGCCAGGAGAGATGCACAGAAGCTAGATGCCCCTGTGGGTAAGGGGCCTTAGGGTTCAAATACCTTTTATTCAGTTTACAGCAGTAAGAACAATCATTATTCCTGATTGGCTGCTAAGAATTATTATAATTTGATCATGCTGTTTGCCCTTCTGAACTTGTATCCAAACACATGAACCATTTAGCCTCTTTTATATAACGTGTGGAGGGTCCTGCTTGACTTCGTATGCCAGAATGACCTTTTGGAACACTGAGGACTATTTTTAGGTATGTTTTTCATTTTGAACTAATTAGAACTTGCCACAATTTCCTCCTCTCTCATTTCCGGGTTCGCTTCACTCCATTTCAGTCATAACTCTCTCAGATTCAAATGGGAATGAGCCTGCTAAAAATAACAGAGCCAAAGACACAATCAGGCCACCTAGATGTAAAGACGCTAGGAGACAAGATGGGGAAACAACATGTGTGGATTACATCAGGGAAATGATGACCCTAATGGCTTTGCGTGTTGTGACGTCAAGCATAGATCCTAACGTCAGCAATGGCAGCAACTCTGGAAAGCCATCATTGTCACTTGTTTTGGTTTGATCTTCAAACATAAAATTCTACCATGAAAAGTCTGGGCAATTTCAACAAATTACTAATTATTTTAAAGTTAGATCTGTATGAAGTTCTGAACATAACACGCTACCAGTTTTCTCTGCCAATATGCATATCATATGTGACACCACATTCTGGTCTTCTCTCTGGGTAGAATCTAAAAAAAGATGTGGATGCTAACCAACCAGAACAGTAGGGTTTTATATATATATATATATATCTCAATCACACACATATCTCACAAAAGTGAGTACACCCCCTCACATTTTTGTAAATATTTTATTAAATTTTTTCATGTGACAACATTTAAGAAATTACACTGCAATGTAAAGTAGTGAGTGTACAGCGTGTAACTTTGCTGTCCCCTCAAAATACCTCAACACACAGCCATTAATGTCTGAACCGCTGGCAACAAAAGTGAGTACACCCCTAAGTGAAAATGTTCAAACTGAGCCCAAAGTGTCAATATTTTGTGTGGCCACCATTACTTTCCAGCACTGCCTTAACCTTCTTGGGCATGGAGTTCACCAGAGCTTCACAGGTTGCCACTGGAGTCCTCTTCCACTCCTCCATGACGACATCACAGAGCTGGTGGATGTTAGAGACATTGCGCTCCTCCATCTTCTGTTTGAGGATGTCCCACAGATGCTCAATAGCATCTGTGGGACATGCTGGGCCAATCCATCACCTTTACCCTCAGCTTCTTTAGCAAGGCAGTGGTCGTCTTGGAGGTGTGTTTGGGGTTGTTGATATGTTGGAATACTGCCCTGCGGCCCAGTCTCTGAAGGGAGGGGATCATGCTCTCTTTCAGTATGTTAGATTACATGTTGGCATTCATGGTACCCAATACCACCCAAGTGAAAAAAAAAAAGAACTACATTTTTGCTTGCACATGATTAGATGATGAAGTCAGCAGAGCTTCTGCTCATTTACTAAGCTAAGGAGCAACTGCTCTTGTAGAGTGCAATTGCACTTTGCAAAGTACACAGTCTAGTTTCCTTTAGTAAATCAACCCCATTCAGAGGGTGGATCTCCAGAGCACAGACATCAATATAAACCTGACAGATGTTCTAATACCTCTCCACTCCACGAAAAAATTAAGTTTTGCCTTTAGTTCTTTTTTAAAGCTACAACTGGTACAAAATAGAAACAAAGTACAAATCTCACCATGAAAAAATGAGCATGAAGACCAGAAACCAAGTGTAAAAATATGGTGACACAATAGGCAAAAATAAAGAAAGACTAAAAAAAAGCAGCAAACCTATGATTTCCATTCATTATAACTAGGCCCTCTAACTTTAATGTACAGTTCTATTAAGACAATAATCCCATGGCATCCAATAATCCATCTTCCAATGTGAAGCTTAGATAACAGAACAAAGCAAATAAGATGTGCTGCTTGCCATGTATACTACATGTCAAGATGTGTTCCTGTGCCCATAAGCAAACCAAGTGATCGCATAATATACCATAGAGTGATCTGAAGGTCTCATGTGACTGCGCCAAGTAGCTGCTGAGCTTAAAGCTAGAAGTTAATTATTGCACAACAATATAAAATCTATTTACTTGCGGCTTACAACTTAACCCCGCACTTTCATGATCATTTCTGCAGCTCGTGCTAAATCAATGCATAGAAAAGGCAGCAGGGTGTTAAAGGGTTAATTATTAGCTCTAGAAAAATCTGAAAATATTACTAATGGAAAGCATGAAAAATAAAATAGTATCAAAACTACAAAAAAAAGAAAAAAAAAAGAAATACACGAGCAATGGAAAATAGAGAATAGTTTTGCCATGTCCCAGTTACTACTAGAATTAATGATCATCAACTCCTGGTGAGTGTAATAGAATGCAAAACAATTCTGGATGACATGGATGGATGAACCTTGCCTTGTTTAGTGATGTGTTTTCCATTCTTTTAGGCCTAAGTGCTGGCTGATGATGATGAAAGTTCACATATCCCAGGACAGCTCTTGATTTTGTACATAGTTTCAGAGTTGATAGCAGCAATAGGCGTTTCAAGGGAGCAATTTGACTGCTACAATGTATTTTCACTTCATGAATATATCCAAGATGGGGAGTTAAACTCTTACCTACTAAGCAGTGCTTCTCAACCTGGGGTTGAATGTTTCTTCCTGAGGTTGCAAAGGGTTTTTCGAGCAATGGTGGATTGAATCCCTACCCAAGCTGACCAAGAATACAAGGGGAGAAGTTTTCCACTAACCATCCATGTAGGGGGGTCACTTCTACTTTGAGTACCAATGTTAGGAGACACTACAATTTTGACCTTTCTTTTCTGCAGTTATTCTTCGTGTATTTTATGGACAATCATTTCTTAGCAGGTTGGTAAAATTAGCTTCACTGGGTCACACAGGACAGGAAATATTTTTTGAATTATGTTCTTCAATGTATTGATCATGCTAAAGTACCATCAGCTGTAGGTATAATCCTTTTTAGCAGGGGTTTCCCAAACACTTGGAAATTTTTTCAAAGGTCCCTTAAAGTGGGAGTAAACCCGCTGCCTTTTTTTTTTTTTTTTTTTTTTACACCTGTAAGGGAACAGGTATAATGAGCTAGTATGCACCGCATACTACCTCATTATGAAATACCTTTCTTAGAACGAGGCGCCGGCATCTCACTTGGTCCATGCCGAGGTAGCTAACATGTTTCGTCTGCGTGTCTTCCAGGTATCGCGGCTATGGCGCTGTCAGTGGCCGGAGCCGCGATGTCGTCAATGTCGCGATGTCGTCACTTTCACTTTCTTCCCGGCAGGGTCTGGCGTCTGCCGGACTTTCAGCCGAGAATCCCCCGTGCGCATGCGCCGCTGCAGTCAGCGGCTCATTGCACGGGAAATATCTCCTAAACCTTACAGGTTTAGGAGATATTCTTTTTACCTACAGGTAAGCCTTATGATAGGCTTACCTGTAGGTCAAAGTTACAAATTTACCTATACAACCGCTTTAAGGGTAAAAGTGTTGAGAAAGGATTTTCTTGGCCAGGGTTTCTCAACTAGGGTTCCTCCAAATGTTGTTAGGGGTTCCTTGAGCACCACTGATTTTTTTTTTATCTGTAAGAGGGTAATTCTACTTAATGACCACCACACTAATGTATCATAAATTGTAGACATATTGTAGACCTAGTCATTTTTAGCAGGGGTTTCCTGAGACCGGAATTTTTTTTTAAGGGTCCCTTTGTGTTGAAAAAGCTGAGAAAAGCTATTCTAGGGAGTTCAGTACAGGAGAGTCATACAAGTAGATCTGTGAAGGTGGAAATCTCCTTTAACCCCTTCCTCCCGCCGCCTCCTTTAAGAGCTTCAAATGCTGGGAGGCGTAGGTGGGCATTTGGGTCATGTGACTGCTGTGATTGGCTGTCTCAGTGGTTACATGATCAGAAAGCTCCTGGTCGCAAGTATGCATTGGGAGCTTTCCAGTCCCTGCCGGTGACTGTGCTGGGAGCACGCAGGGAGCACAGAACATAGGGCTGCAAATATGTGGCTCTCAGTGTTAATGCCCAGCCGCTAAGAGGCCGCATATATGAGTACCATCGACAGCAAGAGGTTAAAGAAAACGGTAAAGTCTTCTTTACTGAGAAAATGTGTGATAGACTTCCACAGAAGCTGACTCTTTGCAAATTGTTTCCAGCAAGGCTGGATGTGTTTTTTAAACATGAAATATAATTGACTATTAAGAGTAATAAACAGGCACACTTTTGCTAGTATATATATGAAATAACACTGTAGAATAGCCATTCTCAATCAGGGTTCCTAGGTTTGCTAGGAGTACCTTGAGCTGTAGCTGATTAACCTCTGATCTGATGTTGCCCGCATGGTTTTGGGGCCACTTGGCAGAGCAAGCAGCGTGACACCAATGATATTTTTGTAGCAGTCTATGAAGGGGGCATTCTGAACACTACTGTAAATATTTATTTCCGCTAGCCACCAAGTAAGGGCTCTTTCACACGGGGCGGATCAGTGCAGATCCGCCCCGTGGATAGCCGCTTGCTCAGCGGGGATCGCCGGAGCGATCTCCGCTGAGCAGAAGATGACAGGTCCGTCTCTGCACTCCGTGCAGGGACGGACCTGTCAGAGCGCCGCTCTCCCCTATGGGAGATCGGGTGACGACGGACCGTAGAGTCCGTCGTGATCTGATCCGCTCTGCAGACGGATGAAAAAATAGGGTTTTCCTCCGTCTGCAGAAACGGAGCAGAGCGGGCACGGACGAGAGCGGGTGTCAGCGGATGCTCATCCGCTGACACCCGCTATCCCATAGGGATACCTGTATGTCCGTTTTTCATCCGAAAACGGAAGGATGAAAAACGGACATACGGTCCGTCCGTGTGAAAGAGCCCTTAGGCCCCTTTCACACATGCGGACCGTACATTAGATCAGTTCAGTCACGTTTTTTTATCATCAGTTGTTGTCAGTAAACATCAGTTTTCATCCATTTTCATTTCCGTTTTTCGTCCGTTACGTCAGTTTTTCATCCGATTACGTCCGAGTTTTTCATGAATTATGGGAATTTTTTTGATGAAAAACGGATGTCAGCGGATCGAATGTGAACGGATCGTCTGCTAACGTCCGTTTTTTCGTCCGTTCCGTTTTTTTACGGAACACAAAATAGGGTCTTCTTTCGTTCAGAAAAACGGACCTTAACGTAGACGGATGTTAACGGACGTTAGCGGATGATCATCCGCTAACGTCCGCTATCCCATAGACAAGCATTAATGTCCGTTTTCATACGTAAACGGACGTATGAAAAAACGGACGAACGGTCCGCATGTGTGAAAGGGGCCTTAGGGGTGCATTTTTCACAATGACCATCAATGAATTGGTTTTAGCAAGGTTTCCTCAAGACCCAAACATTATTTACAAGGGATCCTCCTGGGTAAATGGTTGAGAAATGCTTCTGTAGAATGCTGATCCAGTGAATATTTGATTACCTTTGGGTATCAGGAAAGGATTTTTTTTCTATTTTTCTGCTATTTGATGCATGCTTTATAAGGGTTTTATGCCTTCTGACAGACCAAATGTGGATTTAGGAATCCGAGGATGCGTGTTTTTAACTGATTTATTTTTGTTTTTTTGTTTGAACTTGATGGGCATATTTTTGTTTTTTTTCAACCAGAATATTAGTTAGATGAGAGATAATGATATTTATATACTTACCTGCTCTTTAAAATGGTTTTGCACAGAGCAGCCCAGATCCTCCCCTCTTATCGGGTCCCTGGCTGGAGCTCCTGGCCCCTCCCTCCTGTTGCGTGCCCCCACAGCAAACTGCTTGCTATGGGGGCACTCGAGCTGAGCTGCAGCTCTGTGTGTCTATTCAGACACAGAGCCGCACCTAGGCCACGCCCCTTCTCTCTCCTCATTGGCTGACTGGGTTTGAATGACAGCAGCGGGAGCCAATAGCGCCGCTGCTGTGTCTCAGCCAATCAAGAGGAAGAGTCACATACGACCAAGGCATTTGGGGACATCGCTGGATAGAGAGGGGGCTCAGGTAAGTATTATGGGGTGCTGGGGCAGCTGCTGCACCCAGAAGGTTTTTTTATCTTAATGCAGTGATTCTCAACCAGGGTTCCGTGGAACCCTAGGGTTCCTAGAGATGTTGCTAGGGGTTCCTTCAGCATTGGGCAATTTCTGCGCCTCAGATAAGTTCCCACTGTTTCCAAGATCCCATTGATCTTTGTAGCTATCTGTAAGGAGGTAATTCTTCTCAATGACCACAAGTGTAAGGAGCATTCTTCCTACTGACTATCGCCCTACTGTATCATGAATTGTAGATTTCTAATTTTTAGAAGGGGTTCCCGAGACCGGAGAACTATTTCAAGGGTTCCTCTGTGTTGAAATGGTTGAGAAAGCATTACGATAAAAAAAACCTTCTGACTTTACCACCACTTTAAGGAAAAAAAATGTTTTGACTTTAGAACCACTTTAGTTATGTTCATTTTGTGCAGTGCCTCTTTAAATATTTAGTGAAACCACCAATTAAAGCAAAATTTGCCAATGGCACCTTAAATGTGTCTATAGATGTGAATGAAACTTGCAGATGACACCTGGAATTTGCCCATGAATGAGTGAACCATTGTTTGGCGTTTAATTATCACTGTTTTAAACTAGCTCATGTTTTGCATTGCATTTGCATTTTATATTTGGATTTTATTGTTAAGATTGATGTTTCGGTTTCTGGCACCTTAAAAGTCAAATTTTTCGATTGTGTGGAAAAAAAATGATGCTTTTAATTTACTCTATTACACAATAGCCGCAAAGGATATAAATCAATTTTGTGTATGCCAAATATTATTACAAACTTAGACATAACATGTGCAAAGAGAAGAGCTGTGAGAGCAGTCCATTAGCCCCACCCATTACAGGCTGCATGCAGAAAACTGCAGGAGGGAATGGAGACAAGACCAGTCACCCTACACAAAGAGCAAGAGCAGCAATTAGTGGTCTTTATTACGGGAAGCTCCTACACAGAGACAAAGGGGTCGATTTACTAAAGGCAAATAGACTGCGCACCTTGCAAGTGCAGTTGCTACAGAGATTAGAAAATGACGGG
Source organism: Lithobates sylvaticus (assembly GCA_028564925.1). Lineage (NCBI taxonomy): Eukaryota > Metazoa > Chordata > Amphibia > Anura > Ranidae > Lithobates > Lithobates sylvaticus. The sequence continues at coordinate 43,178,977 of CM053032.1, read as the reverse complement.
AAGCTCTGCTGACTTCCATCATTTAATCATATGCAGGCAAAAATGCTGTTTTTTTTTTAATTTCCTTGCATGTGATTGGATATTCTTTGTAAAGTGAAGCTTTACCTTGTTTACCAAGTCCTGGAGCAACTGCACTTGCAAAGTGCACAGACTATTTGCCTTTAGATATCAACCCCAATGTTTCACACTGGATTACTGCACAGATCTGGAAGAAATACCCAAAGCGTGCCTGCATCAGATAAGTTCACACCCAGGTAAGTCAATTTTTAAATCAATTTTTGCTGATCAGAGTGGAGCTTGCAGGGCCACCAACGCTTCAAATTTCAACCAACTAAGCAGGAACTTGCCAAAATTTGAACATCTATGGACAGCCTCTCACCTAGCATACGAGATAAGTGAAAATTTTGCTGGGCAGCATCCATACATACAAAATAGGACACAGATACTGAAATCTACAAACAGCATAGACAGTTACATAAAAAGAACACAGAAATATACTGTATACACTTACACAATAAAATAAGTATAATGCCCCATACACACGGTCGGATATTCCGATGGAAAAAGTCTGATCGGATTATGTTGTCGGAAAATCCGATCGTGTGTGGGCTCTGGCGGGCTTTTTCCGTCGGAAAAAATTTTAGAGCAGGATCTAAAATTTTCCGACAACAAAATCCGATCAGACTTTTTCCGATCGTGTGTAGAGAATTCCGACGCACAAAGTGCCACGCATGCTCAGAAGAAATTTGGAGACCAAAGCTATTGGCTACTGGCCTCTACGTAGTCCCGTCGTACGCAACAAACGTCACCTCGTTTAGAATGATCGGATTTTCTGACAACTTTGTCCGACCGTGTGTATGCAACACAAGTGTCAGACAAAATCAGTCTGAAAAAATCCGATGAATTTTGTGGTCGGATTTTCCGACCGTCTGTACGGGGCATTACTGTGCGCTGTCATATGTAAATATTGGAAACCTTTTTTATAACCCGGACCCAAAACCACATATTAGGACTAGTGATGAGCTAAGCTAAGCAGGAAGCTGTCACATGTCACATGGCTTCTCGCCGGCCCAATCATTTGCGGCTAGAGAATTCCATGCCCCTTAGCCTCACAAAACAAAGGGGCAGGGCTGCTGATAACACCATTGACCTAATATGCCCACGTGTCCACATTTGGTCAAAGGCCTTATTCAAATATGCCATGTGGTCCTATTTGGATGATGATATCAGCCAGCATCCCTGCCCTTTTGTTATATGCAGCTGCGGGGTGGGGAATTCCCTGGCCGCAGCTGATTGGGCCGTCAGCCTGCTGTCATGTGACAGCTTCCCACTTAGCTTATCCCTGGTCCTAATGTGTAAAACGTGCTTTTGGTTACTCTTTCTAAAAAGGTTTACAAATTTGATATCCTGCTATCATGTGAAAGCTTCCCACCGTCATGCTTCTGAACTTCACCGTCATGCTTCGGAACCACAGGTCATCATTAATTAGGACTGTCTTGCAAAATAAGGGTCATGGGAAAAAGGGCTGGGCTTGAAGCCTGATAAATGAAAAATAAAGTGAGATTTGTACATCAAGCAGGGTGGCAGGGCTATACAACCAGATGCCAGCCCAGCAGGCCTCGCTCCTCTTACAGATAGTCACAAACACAAAAATCTCCCTGTGCTTAGGAGTAGGCCCGCACAATGTAAGTAGGCTATACTTCCATCCTGACTTGTATGGATAAATCTCATCTTGCTGCCCTCATAAGACTGTGGGAGACTGAAACAACTGGAACCACAAAAAAGAAAGGGAGGGCGCATCAACCTAGTGCATTATCCTAAAACCATCGCTTTATTAACCACTTCAGCCCCGGACCATTTGGCAGCCAAAGGACCAGAGGTCTTTTTTCAATTTCGCACTGCACTACTTTAACTGGTAATTGCGCGGTCATGCAATTTTGTAACCAAACGAAATTTGCGTCCTTTTCTTCCCACAAATAGAGCTTTCTTTTGATGGTATTTGATTGCCTCTGTGATTTTTATTTTTTGCGATATAAACGGAAAAAGAGCGAAAATTTTGAAAAAAAAAGAGATTTTCTACTTTTTGTTATAAAAAAAATCTAATAAACTCAATTTTAGTCAAACATTTGGGCCAAAATGTATTCAGCCACATGTCTTTAGTAAAAAAAATGCCAATAAGCGTATATTTATTGGTTTGCGCAAAAGTTATAGCGTCTACAAACTAGAGTACATTTTCTGGAATTTACACCGCTTTTAATTTATGACTGCCTATTTCATTTCTTGAGGTGCTAAAATGGCAGAGAAGTACAAAACCCCCCCAAATGACCCAATTTTGGAAAGTAGACACCCCAAGCTATTTGCTGAGAGGCATGTTGAGCCCATTGAATATTTTTTTTTTTTAGTCCCAAGTGATTGAATAAAGACAAAAATAAAAAAGATTGTCACTAAATGATATATTGCTCACACATGCCATAGTTATATGTGGAATTGCACCCCAAAATACATTTTGCTGCTTCTCCTGAGTATGGGGATACCACATGTGTGGGACTTTTTGGGAGCCTAGCCGCGTACGGGGCCCCGAAACCCAAGCACCGCCTTCAGGATTTCTAAGGGTGCAAATTTTTGATTTCACTTCTCACTACCTATCACCGTTTCGAAGGCCATAAAATGCCAAAATAGCACAAAACCCCCCCAAATGACCCCATTTTGGAAAGTAGACACCCCAAGCTATTTGTTGAGAGGCATGGTGAGTATTTTACAGCTCTCATTTGTTTTTGAAAATGAAGAAAGTAAAAGAAAAAAACTTTTTTTTTTTTCTTTTTTTCAATTTTCAAAACTTTGTGACAAAAAGCGAGATCTGCAAAATACTCACCATACCTCTCAGCAAATAGCTTGGGGTGTCTACTTTCCAAAATGGGGTCATTTTGGGGGGTTTTATGCCATCTGGGCATTCCATGGCCTCCGAAACTGTGATTGGCAGTGAGAAGTGAAATAAAAAAATTACACCCTTAGAAAGCCTGAAGGCGGTGATTGGTTTTTGGGGTTCCGTACGCAGCTAGGCTCCCAAAAAGTCCCACACATGTGGTATCCCCGTACTCAGGAGAAGCAACAGAATGTATTTTGGGGTGTATTTCCACATATGCCCATGACATGTTTGAGCAATATATCATTTAGTGACAACTTTTTGTAAAAAAAATATATATATATTTTTTTTTTTTCATTATTCAATCTCTTGGGACAAAAAAAAATAAATATTTAATGGGCTCAACATTGCTCTCATCAAATAGCTTGGGGTGTCTACTTTCCAAAATGGGGTCATTTGGGGGGGGTTTGAACTATCCTGGCATTTTATGCACAACATTTAGAAGCCTATGTCACACGTCACCCACTCTTCTAACCACTTGTAGACAAAGCCCTTTCTGACACTTTTTGTTTACATGAAAACATTTTTTTTTTTTTTGCAAGAAAATTACGTTGAACCCCCAAACACTATATATAATGTTAAAGCAAAGGCCCTACAGATTAAAATGGTGGGTGTTGCATTTTTTTTTTCCACACAGTATTTGCGCAGCGATTTTTCAAACGCATTTTTTGTGGAAAAAATACACTTTTTTTTATTTTAATGCACTAAAACACACTATATTGCTCAAATTTTTGATGAAATAAAAAAATATGATCTTAGGCCGAGTACATGGATACCAAACACGACATGCTTTAAAAATTGCGCACAAACACGCAGTGGCGACAAACTACATACATTTTTAAAAGCCTTTAAAAGCCTTTACATGATACCACATTAGATTCACGGAGGAGGTCTACTGCTAAAATTACTGCCCTCGATCTGAACTTCGCGGTGATACCTCACATGCATGGTGCAATTGCTGTTTACATATGACGCCAGACCAACGCTTGTGTACGCCTTTGCGCAAGAGAAGGGGGGGCAGGGGTGCTTTTTTTTTTTTTTTTTTTTTTTTTTTTTTTATTTATTTAGCTTTTTTATTTTATTTTTAAACTGTTCCTTCCATTTTTTTTCTTTGTTATGATTTTTATTGTTATCTCAGGGAATGTAAATATCCCCTATGATAGCAATAGGCAGTGACAGGTTTTTTTGAAAAAATTGGGGTCTATTAGACCCTAGATCTTTCCTCTGCCCTCAAAGCATCTGACCACACCAAGATTGGTGTGATAAAATGCTTTCCCAATTTCCCAATGGCGCGGTTTATATCCGGGAGGGGGGACATTCCCTCCCACTGCTTGTAAAAGCAGTCTAGAGGCTAATTACCCGCTAGAATTGCTTTTACATGAAAGCCGATCACTGGCTGAAAAGAATGATACCAAGATGATACCTAAACCTGCAGGCATCATTCTGGTATAACCATTCAAAGTCCAGCAACATACTGGACATATATTGTAATCTTTTTTTTTCATGCAGCCTCTTGGCTGAACGAAAAAAAGAGATTGATTGGTGGGTATGCCCACCATTAGAATATATGCCGATGCATGGGGGCATCCTCCCGCAAAAGTTATGCCGTGTACACACGGTCGGAATTTCGACCGTATGTACGTGGCATTAGGAGCCAATCGCTCCTCCCCCCCCCTGCTGCCCCCCATGCTTCGGCATATATGCTCTTTTTTTTAACTGTGGTGGTGAAATCACCTCCTACAGCGTTGGAGTCGCGGCTTTATGTATCGTGGGAGCAAACGCTGTTGCTGTCAAGATAAATAAATCCGCGTTGCAACTGAATGGCGCACCTGAAAACAAAAAAATGCTTAACACTAAAACACAGTAAACAAAATTACATACCTGAAAAGCAAGCATGATAAAACATGATAAAACATAATAAAACATTGCAGAATAGAATGGAGTAAAAAAAGAGCAACAATAGAGAGAGAATAGAGTGAGAGAGAGAACAATAAAACGACAACTATTTTTATTTTTTTTATTTTTTTGAGATTCACAGGTAAAAAAGCTCCTGACTGAAGCGACTGAATCAAAACGCTACCACAAAAAAAATGTTAGCGATCGCAGGGATCAGGCCTGACTCTGCGAACGCTGCAGTTATGTGTGCTTAGTGTTTTGTAAGTGACAGTGATCGATCGATACTGCACTTGGGTGGGCTGGGCTGGGCGGAGGGGGAAAACGCAGGTGCTAGCAGGTATCTGGGCTGATCCCGCTAACAATGCGGTTTTTTTTGGAACCCTAAACTGCTGGGACGCTAGTATAGATCTGATCAGATCAGATATTGATCTGTTCAGATACTGTGCCACTAAGGGAGGTGTATGCTTTGCGCGTGGGTGTTTGCGGTACTGGCACTAACCTGGGGCGACGCAGACCTTATTTGACCCTAAAACCTAATTGATATCACCCGCCGGGCGATCAGGGGGTTAAACCGTTATTGGGTAATAAATGGCGGGTGCCCTGACAGTATAAAAAACAAGCTAACTAACCAGCGTCACCCGTAACAGTAATACAAAAAAAAAACTGGTTACCTAGCGACACTAATGCAGCGATCAGAAAAACGATCGCTTAGTGACACTGGCAAAAGGGGGTGAAAGGGTTAACTAGGGGCAATCAGGGGGTTAAAACCTTTATTAGGTAATATATGGGGGTACCTGACGCTATATAAAAACCTGACGGGGAACCTAAATAACGAAATAACTAACTGGCTAACCAGCGTCACCAGTGACAGTTATACAGTGATCACTGGTGAAAGGGTTAACTCTAGGGGCAATCAGGGGGTTAAAACCTTTATTTAGGTTGTAATATGGGGGTACCTGACCTATAAACCTATTTATGAACCTATATAAACATGGCGGTTACCTAAAAAAAAAAAAATGGTTACCTAGCGACACTAATGCAGCGATCAGAAAAACGATCGCTTAGTGACACTGGCAAAAGGGGGTGAAAGGGTTAACTAGGGGCAATCAGGGGGTTAAAACCTTTATTAGGTAATATATGGGGGTACCTGACGCTATATAAAAACCTGACGGGGAACCTAAATAACGAAATAACTAACTGGCTAACCAGCGTCACCAGTGACAGTTATACAGTGATCACTGGTGAAAGGGTTAACTCTAGGGGCAATCAGGGGGTTAAAACCTTTATTTAGGTTGTAATATGGGGGTACCTGACCTATAAACCTATTTATGAACCTATATAAACATGGCGGTTACCTAAAAAAAAAAAAATGGTTACCTAGCGACACTAATGCAGCGATCAGAAAAACGATCGCTTAGTGACACTGGCAAAAGGGGGTGAAAGGGTTAACTAGGGGCAATCAGGGGGTTAAAACCTTTATTAGGTAATATATGGGGGTACCTGACGCTATATAAAAACCTGACGGGGAACCTAAATAACGAAATAACTAACTGGCTAACCAGCGTCACCAGTGACAGTTATACAGTGATCACTGGTGAAAGGGTTAACTCTAGGGGCAATCAAGGGGTTAAAACCTTTATTTAGGTTGTAATATGGGGGTACCTGACCTATAAACCTATTTATGAACCTATATAAACATGGCGGTTACCTAAAAAAAAAAATGGTTACCTAGCGACAGCAGTGACACTAATACAGCGATCAGAAAAACGATCGCTTAGTGACACTGGCAAAAGGGGGTGAAAGGGTTACCTGGGGGGCAATCAAGGGGTTAAACCTTTATTAGGGGGGGGTAGGGGGCTACCTTGGACCTAAAACTAACTGCACTGACAGTTATTACAGTCACACTGACACTAAATGCAGTGATCAGTAAAAAAATGATCACTGCAATTAGTGACACTGTGACTGGGGGGGGAGGGGGTGATCTGGGGGGTGATCTGGGGGTGACAGGGGGCTGTTTTGTGTGCCTATGTGTACTGGTGTCAGTGTACTGTTGGTGCACTAACCTGTGTGTGTTGACAGCTCGGCGTTCCGGTCACATAGACCGGCGCACCGAGCGTGACATCACTTCCTCTGCCTGTGTTTTGATTGACACAGACAGAGGAAGCATCTGATTCGCCAGGAGCGATCGCGAGGGGGTGGCCAGAAACCACTGGCCGTCCCCTCATCCCGGATCGCTCCTGAAGCGATCCCGACCGTCCCCGCCGGCCGGGGGGGGTCCGATCGGACCCCCCACGCGCCTGAAGAATGGCACGTACAGGTACGTGGTTCTGCCTGTACGTGCCATTCTGCCGACGTATATGTACATGGGGCGGTCGGGAAGTGGTTAAAGTGATACTATAGTCTTGTTTTTTTTTTTTTTTTTAAATAACAAACATGTTAGACTTACCTGCTCTGTGTAGTGCTTTTGCACAGAGCAGCCCAGATCCTCCTCTTCTCGGGTCTCTCTTTAGTACTCCTGGCCCCTCCCTCCTGTTGAGTGCCCCCACAGCAAGCAGCTTGTTATGGGGGCACCCGAGCCGAAGCTTGCTTTGTCCATTCAGACACGGAGCCGTGGCCCCATTGGCTCCCGCTGCTGTCAATCAATGTCAGTTAGCCAATCAGGAGATAGAGGGGGCGGGTCGAATGACAGCTCCATATCTAAATGGACAAACAGAGCTGCAGATCGACTCGGGTGCCCCCATAGCAAGCTGCTTGCTGTGGGGGCACTCGACAGGAGGGAGGGGCCAGGATCACAGAAGAGGGACCCGAGAAGAGGAGGAGGATCCAGGCTGCCCTGTGCAAAACCACTGAACATAGAAGGTAAGTATAACATATTTGTTATTTTTTTTTAAAAAATGAGGCTTTACAATCACTTTAAAGCGGAGTTCCACCCAAAAATGGAACTTCCGCTTTAAGCGAAAGTGATCCCCTGACATGCCACATTTGGCATGTCATTTTTTTTGGGGGGGGAGGGGATACCCTCTTTCTAGAGGGTCCCAGCTCCTACTTCCTCCCGGCGCACCGTGGCACCAGAAGGGAGATCACCTCTCCCCTCTCCCTCTCGGCAATCATCTTGGACACGTCACAGGTCCCAGATGATTGCCTGGCCAGTCACGGCGCGCCGTGCTGCTCGCGCATGCTTAGTGCGTGCCCGGCTGTGAAGCCACAGCTGGGCCCCCACAGTGACAATGCCGGCGCCGCAGAGAGCAGGGGGAGACGAGCGGGACTTCTTTCCCCCGCAACGCTGGACCCTGGGACAGGTAAGTGTCCGATTATTAACAGTCAGCAGCTGTAGTATTTGTAGCTGCTGACTATTAATTTTTTTTTTCTGCCTATACAACTATTATACTCACAAAATGACAATTGTATCAAGCTCATCACAACAGGCTAACGTGTTTCGATGACTAGCCTCTTCCTCAGAGATGGGCTCTGTGGATTGGATGATGCTGTGCTATGTGATGAGCTTGATACAATTGTCATTTTGTGAGTATAATACTTGCCACTTTTTATATTAATAAAGCAATGGTTTTAGGATAATTCACAAGGTCGGTGTGCCCTCTATTTCTTTTTTGTGGCCTCACTCCTCTACCTGACGTCACTCTCCTCCAATTATGTAGCCATTAACTGTATCCTTTATATCTATATATATCCCATATAGGCCGAGAGACAAACACTTCCTGCATCAAGTACACAAATCAATTTCTCTTCATTATCATGGATGAAGGGAAAAAAAAAACACACGATATAAAATGTGAAAACAAAAAAAACTTATATAAATAAATATTAGAGGCCTGGTGCCTAGAAGGCTTTCTGCTGTGAATGATTATATTTCCCTATTTACTTCCACACATTGTTCCCTGGCTTTGTGATAGACAACACAACTCGCCAGGACAGAAATAGCTGGTTTTAGTGGGAGCACAGTACTAAATTTAACAATGATTATAGCTTTCAGGGTGAGACAGCTGTATATTTTGGAGTCAGTGCTAAATACAAATACGACAATTTACAGTGTGCTGTTACTATTCTTACATGTATGTGAAGCGGCCTGACCTTATGTTTAATGTGTTCTGCACCTTAGTGGGAGCTTGTTACTTACACGGCCATTTGTCTGTTTTTAAATGGCGCAGCTTTGATTTTCAAAGATCGACAGAAGACAAAGAAACCCTTCACCAGTATCTCATCTACTATCCTACCAAAAATAGATATAAGAGGGAGCTGGTTAAATTGGACCTTTCAGTGACTTTACATGATAATAGAGGAACTTCACCCCCTGCTTTCACTTGGTACAATCAGCCTGCCCATTATGGTTCGAATCTCGGTGGTTTCTGCTAAACCGGCTGAGATTCGAACCGTGTATGGCCAGCCTAGGTGAAAATGGCGACAGTGGATGAGGTGGACCCTAAATCAATAAATGAGTAAATAAACATAGGAAAAAAAGCATCACTTTTGTAGATTAAGAAGGGGAATGGAGCAAATACGTATACTGGAGTGAAAAACTGGAGTTAAGTTCCTGCAATATCACAAAATATAGCAACAGTCGTTTTGTGGAAAAAAAAAAAAAGTACCTTAAGAGCTGGTTTACACAGGGGCAACACGACTTGGGTGGACCACAGCAACAGCAACAGGCTACCATTCATTGATATTCATGCCTTATCCTATCTACTCAAATGTGAGTGTTTTATCTTGTTTTTACTAATAAATTGCCTTGTTAAAACGTTATTACGCCATGCGAGTTCTATTTTTACCTCATCTCGGGACATATGAACACGCTTGAACATATGGAGTTTTGACGCCCCTTTCCTGTCCATTGCCCAACCTCTACGTGTAACAGTCCGCGGAACTACGATCCACCAGCTCTATAGCCCAAAGCCTATCACGACTTGCGAGGCATATGCCTTCCCAAGTCTCTGATTTTCGGTAAGCTGCATTCCTATAGGCGTTCATGCCAACAGATTATCACCATCTCACTCAGAGTACCTTCCAGTGCCGCTGGATGATTGCACAAATTTTTTTCACTTCAAAAAAGGACTTCACTCTTCATGTGGACTTTGTCTCATCAGTACAATAACCACAGAGCACTTAGTACCATTCTAAGTACTTTAAGTAACCTCTTTGAACCCCCTTTTTTTTTTTATCAGATCACTATACATCCTTCTTTGGATTACCCACAAGCACCTTTTGACTGGCATTCAGTCCGTCCGTTTTATCACATTTTATGAGTATAAGTTTATTTACTCTTTTCTTATATTTATTCACATGTGATTACACACTTAATGATTATAATTTTTTCATTATAATAACACAAAACTTGCCGCTACACATTTGACCGAAACTCATAGGTCACATGCACAGTAGCACTTTTCAGCGCAACATTATTCTACTCTCTACCATTTTCTTATACCGTTAGTCTTTCGGCAAATGTTTGCTGCTCTTATCACACAATAACCTTCAATCACAGCGCAATATTCCCCCCCTTTTTCCAACACGACTTTCAGCGCAACTTTGGGAGGCAACTTGGACACGACTTAAGTATGAATCACAGCGCGACTTGAGGCAACTTACAAGCAACTTGAAGTTGCCTCCAGGACAGGGGACTTTTCCAGTGGCCAATCACATAATTATCAGCTCTGTGGGAGGGAGGGGTATGCCTAGAAAACTATTTTTACTTCCTGGAAAGTTGCTTCAGTTAAGACAGGAGATCCGACTTGGAGGCAACTTCCATTGAAATCAATGGGTACAAGTCACCTAGAAGTCGGATTGAAGCCGTACAGGAACCTTTTCTGAAGTCGGAGCAACTTCAGTAGTGTACATTAAGACGGCTCCATTCACTTCCATTGATTTTCTCAACCGTGCGACTTGGGGTGACTTGAAGTTGGATACCAGGTCGCCCCTGTGTGAACCGGCTCTTATTTAATAAAATCAGTCCCCCAGCTACAGTTCAGTGACTTTGCCTAGGCTGCAATAAATGTTATCAGTCTGCTGCAGGGGCTTATCTGTGTCAGACAATAAATAACAAAACTGTAATCCCTGTGAGTATTTTTAATAAGATGGACAACCTCACTGGCCAATAGAGAGCCTGAAGGAGAAAGCCAAGAGCATTTTTAATAAGATGGGCAACCTCACTGGCCAATAGAAAGATTCATGCTAAAGGACTGGTCAATAGAAAGACTGAAGGAGAAAGCCAAGAGTATTTTTAATAAGATGGACAACCTCACTGGCCAATAGAGAGACTAAAGGAGGAAGCAAAGAGTATTTTTAATACGATGGGCAACCTCATCGGCAAATAGAGAGATTCAACATGCTGAAGGAGAAAGCCAATAGTATTTTTTAAAAGATGGACAACCTCACTGGCCAATAGAGAGGCTGAAGGAGAAAGCCAAGAGTATTTTTAATATGATGGGCAACCTCACTGGCCAATAGAAAGATTAAAAATGCTAAAGGAGGAAGCAAAGAGTATTTTTAATACGATGGGCAACCTCATCGACAAATAGAGAGATTCAAAATGCTGAAGGAGAAAGCCAAGAGTATTTTTATTATAATGGACAACCTCACTGGCCAATAGAGAGATTTACAACACTGAAGGAGAAAGCCAAGAGTATTTTTAATATGATGGGCAATCTCACTGGTCAATAAATAGGCCCAGGAAGCTGAAGGAAAAAGCTAAATGTATTTTTAATATGATAAGCAACCTCAATGACCAATAAAGAGGCCCAGGAGGCTGAAGGAAAAAGACAATAGAATTTTTAGTATGATACACATCCATATGAGTAAATATCGAGGCTCAGGAGGCTGAAACAGAAATCCAAGAGTATTTTTTACTATGATGGGCAATTTCCCTGGCCAATAGAGAGACTCAGAAGGCCGAAAGAGAAAGCCAAGAGTATTTTTCAAATTAAGGGGGCGATAGGCATCAGTATGTTCTGACCCCTGCCCTGAAATAAGTATGCATATCAGGAGTCCTTCACTTACTTACTGCCTACATTTTCTTGAAACTGCCAGGCAACAAGCATTTCCAGAGGAAGGTCAGCAATGGCAGCCCCCCCCCCCCCCCGTTTCTCTCCTTTCGCTGAACGTTATCTCTTTATTTTCAGAAAAGCTGATTTCTTACTTCAAGCATCTCTGCCAACATCTCTGCTGAAACAACAAGATTATAGTTTTTACAGCGCCCATACCAGCTACATTATCATATCATAAAACAATTTTATGGAAATAAATACTGAGATTCTGAGAGCACTAGAACCTGATATTCTTATTCACACACTCATATAAACTCTTCTCAAAGCCCAGAGTTGTTTTTATAGGTGGAAGAAATCATTTCTTTTTAATAAATGCCAATGCTCGCCGAGTTTTGTTGTTTTTTTTTTATTAATGTTGCAGGTTAAGTCGCAGAAAAAGTCCTCTTTTCTGCTTCTTCCACGCTAATGTAATATTTATCTTCTCTTTACTGTCAGCCCTGTTAAGTTTTGCTCTAATGCTCTGGGACAAATGGGCAATAAATTTATTGATTTGGCTTAGGTGTGTATGTCATTGTTGCCGCTGTACTAAGGTTTTTCAGCTCAATGTTATTATTGTAGTGTAGCTGAATGGTTTCCTAATCTACAACATCGAACTTAAGTCTTGCAGGATTTGGCAGCAGATCATGCTAAATGTTTGGATCAGGGGGATATCTTCAGTAATATGTAAAGCACTGGATTTAACTCAGTGTCAGATATAAGGGGGTCATTTATAATGGAGAACAGTAATAGCTATGCATTCTCTGTTATACACCATTGTACTATGCAAACTTATGCCACAGTGTGTAGCCAGCGAAGTCCCACAGAGTACTCGCTGCTCTAAGGAGCAGAGGGGTCTTCCTAATTTGAGGAAAAGTGGTCATGTGACCTTTCCTTCTGGCTCATTTTATTGCACTCCGTTGGCTTCAGAGCCCCAAAGCTGGCATAGCAGAGAACATTTGTAAAGCATATCACTGCTTTATAAATGTGTTTTTTTTATTTTTATGCAGTGTGGCCAGACCACTGCTTCTTAAATGAGCCCCATAGTGCCTGTGCAGCATGTGAAGGGCCCAACGGAAAGATCGTCTATTGAGGAAGAACAGTAAGGCTCATGATGGACCAAAAAATATGAAGCCACACCCCTTTTTGCTTCACCCAGCCAAAAACGCTTTTTTAAAAAGGCATGTGCAGTGTATACATAGTTAGTAAGGTTGAATAAAGACACCAGTCCATCCAGTTCAACCTGAGTGAGTGTGGGTGCGTGTCTACAATTGTCCCTATCCATGTACATTGTGTCTCGTGAATATGCTCCTCTATTATATATATATATATATATATATATATATATATATAATATATATATACACACACACACACACACACACACACATACATACATACATATACACACACACACACACACACACACACTCCTGATCCATTCCCAGCATCTATACAAAGATGCCAAAAAGTAAGCCAGTTGCCAGGGGGATGCAACTCTTGTGCACATGTGCACGAGTTACATCATAAGTGGCTACTCAATGGCCAAAGAGGAGGGGCACAAACCTGGAAAACAAGGAGGGAAAAATAACTACTGCAATGTGTAGGCAGATGCAGTCTGTATTGCCCACTGTAGATGTCTCGACCAAAGCAGCAATGCAGAAGGGGAATGAAGTTGTGAGGAACTTGGTTCCTCTTTGATTTCCTGTGGTTACCAGGGAAGCAGCTGTCCGATAGGACGCTGGTGCCCCTTGTGACCTCTGTGGCCATCTTGGGTGAGGGCAGAGAATATTTTGCCCCTGTCTCCTTGATTTGGTGCGCTTTGTGCAAATGGCTAGTGTAAGGATAGGCTCCTTGCCTGTCAAGGACAGTGTTTAGCATCAGGAAGAGGTTCCAGAGAAGGAGGGAAAGTGCAAAGACTACGCCATCTCCTCGCAGACAGCCTCCTTTTTGGGTGTGGACCGGCCAGGCAATATTCCCGTACCTCATTGCAGATGCTGTAGGCATTATTTAAAATTACAGATCGCTGTTACTGTTCATAAGTGGCTCTGGACAGCTGTGCCTACCCGCCGGGCCTAATCTTATTAAGTTGGTACTTTCTACAATATATTGCTCTTGTCTAACTCTGGCTCTGTGTTCTCACTGCTTGCCACACCACGCTGCACCTTGTTCACAAGCGGATGGAGCAGGAGGGACAGCATGGGACTGTTCTCAAATGTCAGCATGGAGACAATTTTACTAAAATTGTACTTTAAAGATATTCATTGCACAATTATTTATACATATATTAAATGTATTTAATACTTAAACAAAAAAAATGTTATATCATTTTATGTGTATTTTTTTTATATAGAACATTTAGTGTTGGTTAACACTGAGGCAGCACGACTTGCAGCGCGACTGCCTCAGGCGACCCGGACACGACAGCTGCGGCGACTTGCAAAACGACTTCTCTATAGAAGTCAATGCAAGTCGCCTCAAGTCGCCCCCCAAAGTCGTACAGGATCCTTTTTCTAAGTCAGAGCGACTTGTGTCGCTCCGATTAGAACAGTTCCATTGTACAGCAAGGAGGCCGCCTGACAAGTCGTCCCAGTGTGAACCGGCACTTAGAAACCTCCAATTTTTGTTTCAGTAAATATTATTAATTTCAAAAGGCAAGGTATAGCAACACTAGAGCCAATGCAGGTCAACATACATTGGCAACATAAAAACAATAGGATGGAGAATAAAGAACATAAAATTGTCCAAAACTTGCACAAGAAGTGTCAGCCCCCGTTCACACCTATGCGACATTTCACAATACATTTCAGGACATTTCACAATACATTCATTTTAATGAGGCTGGTTCACATATCTGCGGTGCATTCGCACTGTGCATTGTAGAAAAAACTTGTGCGTTTTTTGGGCAGTGCGATCCGGCTCAGGTGCGAATTCAGGCCCATTATCTTCTATGGGCACGCATCTGATTTGCAGATGCCTTCCGTTCTGAATAAGGAATCTCTCCTTGTTTTCACTACACCTCCCCCTTCTCTCCCCCCTCTCCCTGCTCAGCTGATGCGCTCATAGAACGGAGCGGCACCGCTGAACAGCTACATTTTCTATTCACAGAGAAAATGTAGCTGGAATTCGCACCACACTGGTGCAATCCCGGGCTCATAGAATAAAAAGGGTGATATAATGTAAACAACCATGTTGTTCCTCCAGCAAGAGGAAAGGGGGACCAACAGAGAAAAAAAAGGGGAAGGGGGTGGAGGGACAAGGTATTCCCTAAATGGATTCAGGCCCAATAGTGGGAATAGGGAACTATAAATGACTGGGACTAGAAGAGTACAGAAAAGGAAAGCCATAGTTAGGCCAGGGGTCACACACAAACCATTTTTCATTAACTAATAGTGTATTCATTACACTCCTTAATTTCTGGCTAACTCTAGGCTTCTTTTAGGCCTTAGAAATCACCGCTCTAATTTATAAGACACAAAGAGCAACACAGCTTCAAATCCATAATACAGAGAAATTAACCTATAGTGAGTCTACAGTCAGGCTGGAAGTTGCATGAACTGGAATGTGCTGGAGGAGGTAATTAAACAAGGACTTTGAAGATCTTCATTGTGATTTTATACAAAAGCATGAATAGAGCTAGATTATACTCCCCCCAGCCCTTACCTGCATCACGAGTAATGAGGCGGAACACGAAAGCACATAGAGGTGGTGAATAGTGCAACGCTTCTTACTGGGATATCAAGACTCTTATTCTATCCTCTGAGAGATGGCTGCTTCTTTATAAAAGGCAAACCAGTCTTATATATGTCATGTTACAGTACCTTGAAAAAGTATTCATACTTCCTTGAAATTTTCCACACTTTGTCATGTTACATCCAAAAACGTTAATGTATTTTATTGGGATTTTATGTGATAGACCAACACAAAGTGGAACATAATTGTGAAGTGGAAGGAAAATGATAAATGGTTTTCAAAATTTTTTAAAAAAATATCTGAAAAGTGTGGCGTGTATTTGTATTCAGCCCCCTTTACTCTGATATCCCTAACTAAAATTTAGTGGAACCAATTGCCTTCAGAAGTCCCCTAATTAGTAAATAGAGTCCACCTGTGTGTAATTTAATCTCAGTATAAATACAGCTGTTCTGTAAAAGTGGTTGTAAACCCTTACAGACCACTTTTTACTACAGGTAAGCCTATAATAAGGCTTACCTGTAGCTACCCCGGATATCTCCTAAACCTGCATGATATCCCCTGTTTCAGCATGTGCCGACATCATCGGCAAATGCGCACTGAAGCAATGGCACGATCGTTGCTGTTACTGGGGGTTCCCCGCACGAACGCGCGGGAGTGACTTCATTGCGGCTCCGGCCAATCACAGCGCTGGAGCCTGCAATACCCGGAAGTAACTCCGGGACTGATGTCGCCGGCCGGAGTGGTGTACAGGGACTGCTAAGGCGGCTTCAATCTAAGGTGAGTATTTCATAATGAGCTAGTATGCTATACATACTAGCTCATTAGGCCTTTGTCTTGCAGGTTTTTTTTTTTTTATTGTGGGTTTACAACCACTTGAAGACCTCAGAGGTTTGTTAGAGAACCTTAGTGAACAAACAGCATCATGAAGGCCAAGGAACGCACCAGACAGGTCAGGATAAAGTTGTGGAGAAGTTTAAAGCAGGGTTAGATTATAAAAAATATCCAAACATCTCACAGAGCACTGTTCAATCCATCATCTGAAAGTGGAAAGATAATAGCACAACTGCAAACCTACCAAGACATGGCCATCCTAAACTGACAGGCCGGGCAAGGAGAGCATTAATTAGAGAAGCAACCAAGAGGCCCATGGTAACTCTGGAGGAGATGCAGAGATCCACAGCTCAGGTGGAGAATCTGTCCACAGGACAACTATTAGTCGTGCACTCCACAAATGTGGCCTTTATGGAAGAGTGGCAAGAAGAAAGCCATTGTTGAAAGAAAGTCATAAGAAGTCCCGTTTGCAGTTTACGAGAAGCCATGTGGGGGACACAGCCAACATGTGGAAGAAGGTGCTCTGGTCAGATGAGACCACAGTTGAACATTTTGGCCTAAAAGCAAAACGCTATGTGTGGCGGAAAACTAACACTGCACATCACCCTGAACACATCATCCCCACCATTCCCTCCCTGAAACATGGTGGTGGCAGCATCGTGTTATGGGGATACTTTTCTTCAGCAGGGACAGGGAAGCTGGTCAGAGTTGATGGGAAGATGGATGGAGCCAACTACAGGGCAATCTCAGAAGAAAACCTGTTACAGTCTTCAAAAGACTTGAGACTGGGGCAGGAGTTTACCTTCCAGCAGGACAACGACCCTAAAGATACAGCCAGAGCTACAATGGAATGGTTTTGATCAAAGCATATTCATTTGTTAGAATGGCCCAGTCAAAGCCCAGACCTAAATCCAATTGAGAATCTGTGGAGCTTGACATAGATCAAGAGCTTGACAGAGCTTGAGCTATTTTGCAAAGAAGAATGAGCAAAAATGTCACTCTAGATGTGCAAAGCTGGTAGAGACATCACCAAAAATACTTGCAGCTGTAATTGCAGCGAAAGGTGGTTCTCCAAAGTATTGACTCGGGGCTGAATACAAATGCACGTCACACTTTTCAGATATTTGTAAAAAAAATTCCCTTCCACTTCACAATTATGTGTCACTTTGTGTTGGTCTATCACATAAAATCCCAATAAAATACATTTCCATTTTAGGTTGTAACATGACAAATTGTGGAAAATTTCAAGGGGTATGAATACTTTTTTCAAGGCACTGCATTTATCAATTATAACATTTAAAATAAATGATTATATACTGTATATACAGTATGTATTTCTGCATATGCAGGTTCAGCGAAGGTATATCTAAAGTCAATGTGCTTGTTTTATATTTGAAAATAGTTAGAAATGAATTAATCGCCTGTAATGTTTTATGGTCTGTGTCTGTTTGCAGAGACCTCCTTTCATTTCTTGTCTTGCAGACCTCTCAGAAAGCAAAATAAGTCTCTCCAAAGTGAGGGAAATTACCACTTAGATAGTTGTCATCAGAACAGGAGTTCCCATTGAAAGATTTCTGTATAGTCTAGATACAGGGGGTCCCCGGGTTACAAACAAGATACTGTAGGTTTGTTCTTAAGTTGAATGTTTGTAAGTCGGAACAGGTAAATTTTTTAAGTGTAGCTCCAGCCAAAAAATCTATTTTTACGTTTTTTAGATAACATAGAGAAGGGTTATCACCCCAGCAACATTTGTTTTGCTGTCTGTGCCCCTGTTCAGAGATTTCACCTCACCTTCTGCCCCAATGACAATTGGATTTTGAAAATTTTGGGTTGTTAGGGAAACGTGGACTGGTGATAAAGCATCAGTGGAGACACCTTTTCCCCATATTAACTCTTACAGTGAATTTCCCTTCCTAGGGGTGGATTTCCTCTCACTTCCTGTTGTCTCCGTCCGTTTGTAAGTAGGAGTCGTTTGTAAGTCGGATGTTTGTAAGTAGGGGACCCCCTGTACATGTTGCTGTATATTGGGTATTATGCCGCGTACACACGATCGGAATTCCCGCCAGCAAAAATTTGAGAGCATGTTCTCAATTTTTCAGATGGAAAAACTTGCGCCCCCCCCCCCACCCCAAAGCACCTTGTCCCCATGTTGATGAGGACAAGGGGCTCTTTCCGACGACCCTGGCCGTTGGTTGTCGGGGTCTGCGGGCGGGGGCTTATCGGAATCCGACCGTGTGTGGGCTACGGTGGACTTTTTCTTCCCAAAAGTCCGGCTGACTTAGTAACAACATAGGGGCTGTTCTGTAGTACACAAGATCACATTGCTGGGTGTAGAATAGACCAGACAGCACTGGATTTCTTGCAAGATCAACAAGTATTTTTTTTTGCACTTATCGAACAGGTATTGCTTTCAGTAATATATTTTACAGGCCAAAAAGGAAATAATTTAAGTGGTTGTAAAGGCTTAACTTTTTTTTTACCTTCATGCATTCTATGCATGAAGGTAAAAAACCTTCTGTGTGCTAGTACCCCCACAGTCCCCCTAATACTCACCTGAGCCCCCTCTTGATCCAGCGATGTGCATGAGAGCCTTGGCTGTCCCAGGATTCCCTCTTCTAATTGCCATTGGTTCCCACTGCTGTCCATCACAGTCAGTGGGCCAATGAGGAAGGGGGTGAGGGGGCCAGCCGCGATTCTATGTGTGGATGCATAGAGCAAGGATCGGGAGTGAGCACCAGTGCCCCTATAGCAAGCAGCTTTCTATTGGGGGCACTGGTCATGGGGGAGGAGCCAGAATCGCCGGCGGACGACCCGAGAAAAGGAAGATTGGGGCCACTCTGTGCAAAACCACTGCACAGGGCAGGTAAGTATGACATTGTTTTTTTTTTTTTTTTTAAAGCCTAACCTTTAATATTACTTTAAGAGAACTTAATTGTTAGGCTCCTTTCACACTTGTGCGACTTCAAAGTCACGCGATTTTACATCGATTTTGCCACGGCCATGATTTTTGCCGCGATTTCCAGGAATGCCTATGTAAGTGGCATCAAAATCGGACCAAAGTAGTGCAGGGACTACTTTGAAGTCGGAACGACATGAAGTCGTACTAATATGAATGGCTGTCATTGGAAATCATGGGGAACGACTTGTCATGCTACTTTGCAGTCCCAAATCGTGGGACAAGTCGTATAAGTGTGAAAGGTGCCTTAGGGTTTACATACACTTTAATTACAGCTGCATAACGTTATAAAGGCTGCATGAATTTATGTCTCCAGATTCACAAAGGCCCTGCCAGTCTGCATTTAGCAACCTGATTTTTGGAAGTGCAACTGAAAACTTTTTGTGCCCTGGTTTTAGTCCAGCTCCTATTTCTGCAGGTGTCCTCTGCAGGGATTAAAAAGAGATTAATGACGCTTTCCTTATAAACCGATCCAGGCTCCTCACTGAACAGTAACATCTATTAAAAAAAAAAAAAAAAAAAGAAAAAGGCCTTTGAGAAAAGGAAGATGATGAAATGGCTTTTAATATGGAAAAACCGGTCCGTGGAGCGGGATGAAAAACATGTTTTTTCGATGTATTAGGACTCGGAGGAGATGCTGTCATCATCTTTGTGCTCTTATTTCCTTGGGTTACCAATAAAGCCGTTTTCCTGCTGCCATGCAGGATATCGTGTCTGTGGACAGAGACTGCAATGGCTTAACCATATGACAAGGAGCTTTATAGAAGTCTGCAGGATACTTACTATAGGATGTGAACACTCAACTACTAATTCAGGAGAAGACCAGGAGCTCTCCAGCAGCTGCTGAGCTGATGGCTGTCATTGGAGGCTTTATTTGTATAAATGGTCTTTTTTAAAAGGACGGACCATTATTTCTCGGTGCTGACAGCTTGGCTCCAATATTTTTGGTGCAGAGCTGTCAGCACATCTGTGAGTATTTGCAGCCTCCTCACACAGGTGAGTATCAAGAACAAAGGGTTAGTTCAGTGTTGGGTCTTAATTTTGGAGCTACAGTACACTAGGTTGGTGTTAAGGTCAGGGATTATGGTTAACCAGTGACAGGGCAGGATACTGTGATACCCAAGGTAAAGATACCAACATGCAAGTCCCCAGGGAGCTGAGACAGATGCAGCTTGCATAACTGTGCATATATTGACTGAGCCAGAGCAGAAATGATAGCCCTAAGATTACCATGTTTTGGTCCATGGCAGCGGATCTCAACTCCTGTCCTCAGGGCCCACTAACAGGCCAGGTTTGCAAGATAATTGAAATACATCACAGGTGATATAATTTGCTGCTTAGGGATTGCTGTATTCTAGTCTACATCTCCTCAAGGTAATACTTAAAATCTGGCTTGTTAGTGGGTCCTGAGGACAGGATTTGAGAACCACTGGTCCATGGCAAAATGAACAGGAAAAGGGGAGTGTGTCGCTTTAGGCTCAAATGTTGTCAATTTAGACTCCATTCACACTTGTTCGACTTGTTATGCAACTTTGGACATCAAAGTCACATGACAAGTCGTTCCCCATGTTTTTCAATGATAACCATTCATATATGTGTGACTTAAAGTTGCAGCAACTTCAAAGTAGTTCATGCACTACTTTGGTCCAACTTTCATGCAACTTGAGGGCCATAGACTTCAATGTTAACCCTCAAAAGTTGTACGAGAGTCGTATCTGAATGTTATACAATGCAACAGTTGTGCAACAGTTTTCCATTATCACTGGTCAAAGCCAAAGTTGTATCCAAGTTGTACCCATCCAAAGTTACACCAAAGTTGCACTCCAAAGTCCGAGCAACTTTGGAGTCGTACAAGTGGGAATAGAGCATTAGTCATAATAAGCATTGGGAACCAGAATTTCATTGGCATCATGATAACCAAAATATAGTCTTCCTTCTGGGAACTAAGGTATCTTATAATTCATCCTACGTGAAAATTTATTCTGTGGTTTGTCTCCTTTTTAAGGCACTTAATTAATATTTCTGGCAGAAAGCATTTTTAATATAGCACTACAAAACAAATAAATGCAAATTACATATGAATGGCAAGCAAAAAAATTTAAATAAATACTAGAGAAGAAGCCAACAAAGGACTTAACAAAATATAATTATGGTTAACAACGGGTTAAAATAGTATTTATGTAATTTTATAAAGGATATGTTACCCCAACATTTCATATGCCTGATACGTGTCTGTTGTATCATGTAGTGTTAAAAAGTTTCCTGTTCTCTTAATATTGTTTCCTTTGTGCAACATACCTGTTGATCCTGCCAGCCCCCCTGCTTTCCTATTTCAAATTGACTACACTAGACTATCCTTACTAGTGTGGTCAGTTTTCTGGCGGGGCTGGGAGAAAAACATGCCAATGGTCAGACTTGCACTGACCCCTCCCCCCACAGACACAAGATCAGTGTGCTACGGTTTATCCACCCCCACCTCTCTAAGCCCCTTTGCAGCGGAGAGCAGAGATAATGTGATTACTTATAAAAAAAAAAAAGGTATTTTTTTTTTTTTTATATCTATACACAAATGTTTTGCCTTTCAATTCTATTTTAAACTGAATGGGTTGTTTTACATGGTAAGGGTCCACATATATTTTAAGTTTAGGACACAAATTTTTGGGTACCTATCATGCATAAATTAATGAAGAGTAGGAGATTGTCCCATTGTAATTAATGGGGCCCCACTGTCCTTGTGACAGCCGTCCTCTGCACTTTATGTAGAAGAAGCTTCTGATTAAGTGCAGGGACAGCCAGTTAGGAGCAATTCTTGTGCTGGCCGAAAGGCCTGCACTTTGCGTTTATTCACAGATATTTATTTTTTCAAATACATTTTTGGGCCATTTATTGCACTGCACGTGTTTTTTATTTTTCACTCAAAAGCGGTAGAGGATGTGGGCTTATCAAGTCTGCTTTGATGTGAGGGGCATCTGTGGCCTTGACGGGTCTTTTTCTCCTCCCCAACAGGGGGGTTTCTCTTTGGCAAAGCTATTCCCTAGTACTTGGAGGACTGGCTTCGGCTGGCCCCTAAAGATTGGGGTCCATCTGGTTTCAGCCAGGTGGATCAGAGTACCTCAGGAGTCAGGGATTAAGGCCCTTCTTCTTCGGAGGTTGGATCACTAGTACCCTCATGAACTTTTTTGCGTGTTGTGACTTAATAGTTCACTTTTTTTTGTTCACAGGGGTTTTGACAAAGATGGACTGCACCACAATGCTTAAAAAAACACATGGACAGCACAGCGCTATTGATTACACTGTGAAAGTCGATCTCCCATTGTAAACAATCAGTAGGGCTGATCTGAATTGACAGATCAGTTATGCAGAATGCAGAAGACACGGCAGAGGCAGGAGAGGCTTCAGTCCCAGCTGTGTCCCCTCCACCATACTGCCCCAAGCAGGTGCCTCTCTTACCTCTGGGTTATGGTTTTAGGGTGGAGGTTAAATTAGACATGTGAGTTGTGCATGCAGGCAATGCAACCGCAAGGCACCCCTCCCCAGTAGCACACACTTATTTTACTCTCACTACATTGCTGCTCAGTAGACATGTACATTTGTTTTCGTCTGAATGCATTTTCGTCCGAATTTCAGGTATCTTCATTATCATTTTAACAAACGATAACGAAAGTGCAGAATCCGAAAAACAAATGCTTTATTTTCGTTGCGACAACAGTTTGGATAGGAGATTCGACATGACGTTGAAAATAACAATCTGTGTCTATCGAACCTGTGGTCGAATGTGCCTAACCTTTACTCTATTATTCCAAGTTTATTCTACATAGAGAGAAAAGATTCGACGTAGAGAGAAAAAATTCGACCTAGAGAGAAAAGATTGCTGCTGGAATTGGGTGGGGGAAGTAAAATAAAAATAATGATGATGATGATGAATGTTACTGGCTGATTGTAACCAAAGAGGTGGAGCAGTAAAATAGCTAGAACTAAGTATACACGTACAGCCAACTTACTTTTACTTACAATTGCTAGCAAAAAAGAGAGACACACACACTGAATCATTTCAGAAGACAGTCAATCTTAGCTGGTCCGTTTGTCAGAGAACCTGATATATTTAGCAATTAAGCATAAGCACAGCAGCAGAACAATAGTGAAGCAAGCTACAGTTCAACCTAACTTTTTCATAATAATCTGCTGCTATTGTGTTAGTGTTGTGAACTTGATATTGATATAGTGTTGCTAGTGTTGTGAAAGCCTCAGAGGCTGCCCGTGTTGTGGGGGGGGGGGGGGATTTATTATTATAGATTCTATATTATAGATTGAGATTCTATATAGATTCTATATACCCTATCTTGTTACCTGTCTGATCAGTGATCAGTGATCAGTGATCACCCTGAAGACGTGACAAACACGAAACGTACGTCGGTAGGCGGTACCTGATCACTTTGTATCTTTGGATGCACTATTGCTGGACTTCCTGTGATATTGACTCCGGTTGTCTGGTGAGTGGAACGCACGCTAGAGACGCACGCCAGGAGGGGAAGGATCCGCTGCTCCATCGAATCTTTTAACATATCGCAAGTAGCCTCAGTGCCGGGTAGGCACTGGAAAATGTAAGTGAGCAATTGGCTGCTGTGTTTTTTTTATGCTATATTTTTTAAATAAAACGTTATTACGCTATGAGGTGCGCCTCTCTTTATATTCCCACATATGTTTCCAATCCATTCCATCTGAGCTGGTCTGATAGAGGGAAGAGAGCCCTTGAGTGAGGGTGTGTCACTCAGTGTACAGGCACAATCCTGTGAAAGCGCATTGATTGCTTCTAAACAAAGTAATCAACTCCATTTGGTAAGAGGCCATTTAATACTGCTGGTTCTCACATTGGGTGGATCGAGAATTTGTCTGGTGATGGTGCACAAGCTATATCTACAGGAGTGATTGTGGCGTTTTGCAGCAAGGACTACTATATGAACTTTGCGTTATATCAATTAACACTGTCTAATTTATATTAATATTTTTCACGTTTTTTGGATGCACCCAAGATATTGGGATTATTTGCCAATTTTGTTGGCTTGCACTTTTTATATACTACATGAACTTTGCGTTATATCAATTAACACTGTCTAATTTATATTAATATTTTTCACGTTTTTTGGATGTACCCAAGATATTGGGATTATTTGCCAAATTTGTTGGTTTGCACTTTTTATATATCAGATTGGGCATAAGTGCTTGATCATTAACTTTCGTTGTACACATTGTGATACAAGGTACAGGGTCTGTTATATTTATATTATTTAATTTAAATAGAGCTCGGTCAGCTCTATTTTGTGTGTTAATTATCTTTGGGGTAATAATTAATTTATACCTCACTGGGTCACGCTAGGTGTCTGGTGTTATTATTGTTTGTATAAACACACTCTAACCAATTTTTATTATTCACATTATAATGGTTGTAATGTATGAGTAACCAAATGTGGTTCACTATTATCACTTTAAATAGTTACTAATTAGCTTAGTTCATGGTAGATCTATATTGTGTCTGCACACCTTTTTTCAATAAGCTCTTAGTCTCTACTATACAGTTCAGAATATACAATTAATTAACCTATTAATTAATTCAGTATCTCATGTTGGTACTAGCGCCCCTCATTTAATTAAACTAAGCTACAGTTCAACCTAACTTTTTCATAATAATCTGCTGCTATTGTGTTAGTGTTGTGAACTTGATATTGATATAGTGTTGCTAGTGTTGTGAAAGCCTCAGAGGCTGCCCGTGTTGTGGGGGGGGGGGGGGATTTATTATTATAGATTCTATATTATAGATTGAGATTCTATATAGATTCTATATACCCTATCTTGTTACCTGTCTGATCAGTGATCACTATCACCAGTCCATTTTCTGTTTGAACTACATACATTCAACATGAACGACAAAGATTCGACAAAGCAGCTAAAAACATACAAACGTCGAATCTAAGAAGATTCGACGGAGCAGCTAAACTATACGGCGTCCTACAGTTTATCTGCTCCGTCGAATCTTCTTAGAACATTCAACAGATACCATAAGCCTTCAATGACAGATTTGACCTTAATTCATTTGGATTTTCGGACGAATGCAATTTTTAACGAAAAACAAAATAAATAAAAACGAATTTCGGGAGTAACTAAAAAATGTATTTTTCGGACGAAAACGAAATTCCGAAACAAAATATTTCAGTGTGCACATGTCTACTGCTCAGTGGCTGGGAGGTAAAAGAAATAGCCTGTGGCTTGGTAATTAGATTTTCATACCATCGGATTGGTAGATATAGGTTACTACACATCATTGATCTTCCCCCTTCCTTGCTGAATAGGCCTGCATACCTGCCATGATGTCTCCAAAAGGTCAGCCCCCCTGATTTAATACTTGAACAGTCACACAGAGAACGTGTCAATAAGTCATGAACGATTAACTATGTCAGAGGGAAGGAGAGACGTTACCTGTTGTGTCACATGTCTTTGTTTCCCTTGATGCATTTTGCTGAGGTGTGATGTGTCTATATACTATATGTGGCTTGTTGTGCTCCTCTTCATAGTCCTTCTCATTCTCCAACTGTAGAGGTTCCACAAAATAGTCCCCATCCTGAGACTTGAATGTGCCGAGCTGACAATGAGAAATGGAAGCATTATAAGTAAAACATCCACTGCATTTATATAATAATAATTTATATAACAAATCGATTCCAGGTCAATCCATGAACTGCTAGTGCTCAATAAAATAATAGAGCTATGTTCATCCCCTGATCTGGCCAAATTTGACCTCAAATTTTGGCTGCAGCTAGGGGGCATCTAGGAACCCTTAACTACCAAGTTTGAAGTTTGGGGGACCTATGGCTGCAACTGGGCACAGTGAGGCTGCAAATGGGCACAGTGAGGCATGCAAATGGGCACAGTGAGGCATGCAAATGGGCACAGTGAGGCATGCAAATGGGTACCAGTGACCCTCATTTCCACTTACAGTAGCTGTGCATTTCTCACCCTAGGCTTATACTCAAGTCAATAAGTTTTCCCATTTTTTTGTGGTAAAATTAGGTATATTCGGGTCGGCTTATACTCGAGTATATACAGTAATTTCTTTACCATTATTGCTGATGAGAGGACTTCTCCGCACAGGGAAAACACACGTACATTCGGCAGGTGAAATTGTTCATCGTTATGCCATGATTGTCCTACAGAACTATCAGGTTGTTATCTTATTAGACAAATTCATTGACCTGTTATGCCCAGTACACACGATCGGACATTCCGACAACAAAATCCATCAGATTTTTTTCAGACGGATGTTGGCTCAAACTTGTCTTGCGTACACACTTTTGCACAAAGTTGTCGGAAATTCCAATCGTCAAGAAGGCGGTGACGTACAACACGTACGACGGGACTATAACGAGGAAGTTCAATAGCCAGCAGCCAATAGCTTCCGTCTCGTAATTTATTCTGAGCATGCGTGGCACTTTGTGCATCAAGCATTCATCATGTGCTGCTGGATGGCACGCCACCAAATTCTTGTGGTGAAATGTGTCAAGGTTTCTGTCTCTGGATCTCTTGAGATTATTTATTTTTAGGAATACATTTTCAAAGCGCATTGCTACTGGAGCGTGGATCATGGATCATTTTTCAAAACATAATGGCACCAGAAATCCTGCTTGAATACAAGGGCCTTTTTATTGCATCCTCAGTTTAAACCAGCATCACATGTCCAAGCATACATATTTCAGGCTACACACACACACACACACACACACACACACACACACACACACACACACACACACACACACACAGTATCTCACAAAAGTGAGTACATCCCTCACATTTCTGTAAATATTTTATTATATCTTTTCATGTGACAACACTGAAGAAATGACACTTTGCTACAATGTAAAGTAGTGAGTGTACAGCTTGTATAACAGTATAAATTTGATGTCCCCTCAAAATAACTTAACAGACAGCCATTAATGGCACATCCCACAGATGCTCATTGGATTGAGATCTTGAGAATTTGGAGCTCAAGTCAACACCTCCAACTCTTTGCTATGTTCTTCAAACCATTCTTGAACCATTTTTGCAGTGTGTCTGGGCGCATTATACTGCTGAAAGAGTCCACTGCCAACAGGGAGTGCCATTTCCATGAAGGGGTGTACTTGGCCACTTTCCAGCAAGTTTAGGTAGCTGGCCAAGCAACACCCACATGAATGTCAGGACCCAAGGTTTCCCAACACAACATTGCCCAATGCATCACACTGCCACTGCTGGCTTGCCTTCTTCCCATACTGCATCCTGGTGCCATCTCTTTCCCAGGTAAACAACACACAAGCACCCGGCTATCCATATTATGTAAAAGAAAACCATTGCTCTGTGATTCAGTTCTGATGCTCACATGCCTATCGTAGGCCATTTTGGCGGTGCACACGGGTCAGCATGGGCACCCTAAGCAGTCTGACTACGCAGCTCCATATACAACAAACTACGATGACCATTTTTTCTGCTTTCAACACATCAGCTTCAGGGACAACATGTTTACTTGCTGCCTAATATATCCCACCAACTTTCAGATGCCATTGTAACGAGATAATCAATGTTATTCACTTTACCTGTCAGTGGTCTTAAAGTTATGGCTGATAGGTGCATGTTGTTGATTTAGAATAAAAGGTTCAGTCAAGATGGGACTTTGATCTGAAGGAGATTAAGTAGTATTAAACCTAACTTAGGCCCCTTTCACACTGACGGACCGTTCAGGTCCGCCTGTTAGTTTTGACGGCGGACCTGAACGGGCGCTCCATGCTAGTCAATGGAGCGACTGATGTCAGCGGAGACATGTCCGCTAAAAATCCAACCCGTTCCAATCCGCCAAAAGCAGGCGGATGGCTCTACGTCCAGATCCGTCGCTGATGGATCGGATCGGGTGAGATCTGATAAAAACGGACACGCTGTCCATATTCATCCGATCTCTCCATAGAGACCAGCTGCGCTCTACAAGCCCCTCCCCGCTCAGTGAGCAGAGAGGGACTTGTCATCCGCCGGCTCAGCGGAGATCAACGGAGAGATCTCCCGCTAAGCCAGCGGACTCCGTGCAAGCAGATCCGCCTCGTCTGAAAGGGGCCTTAATCTCCAACCCTAGCCATCATCCTACCCCTAGCCAATTATCAAGCAATAGCACGCTCACATGGGTTCTATGAAGTCCATAGCATTGTGTAAGCTATGACCTAAGTGACTTGTGACTTCTCCAGCAGCTAAACAGATCCGAGAAGAAATGTATCTTTCTCCTTTAATCCCATGCGCAGCATCACAATGTGCGGGGAAGGGTTATCACTCTGATCAGAATTCTACTGCTTTGCAAAGTACAGACATGAAGAAACAGAAAGGAAATGCAACGGGCTAACCTTAATAAGAGTTCTGTTTTGCTCTAATTGTCCAGTCATAGGCTGGGATGGATCTTGAACCAGAGTGCAATAATGAGCGGACGTAGTCATCAGAAAGGTCCAGGACCTGGCTTTGCTGTCTGACAGGGTGTCTGGATCACAAGACTGGCTGAACCTAATTACAATTCTATCAGGTGGTACAACAGTCCCTATAGATGTAACCCAGCCTCATGGAGTTTAGTTAACTCCTATACTAACTACTTTGTAAAAGGAAGATGAGCTTTGGTCAGGTACTGTGATCTCCCCAGGGGCTTACCATGGGGCATCCATTGTTATTTGTTCCTCCTCTACCCTGAAGCCAGTTGCTGGGAACCAATTACATGACTGGACAGGAGTGTCCTTAGAATAGGTAAGAATAAACATTTTTCTTCTACAGGGTAGTTAGCAGTGGCGGCCCGTCCATAGGGGGCGCCCGGGCGCCGCCCCCCCCCCCCCTCCTTGCAGTTAAAAAAAAAAAAAAAAAAATAAAAAAAAAAGTTCAAAAAAAAAAAAAAAAATGTATTTAAACATGTCCCTTTAAGGGCGCCATGTCCCTTTAAGGGCGCACAGTGCAGTATGCACCGCTCTATCACCAATAGATAGATTCATGCATTGCATGAATCTATCTATTGGTCACCTCTGCCGCCCCCTATTCAGGTGTCCGGCCCCTGATCGGGCGCCGGGCATCTGAATTACAGTGGGGGGGGGGGTGTTGCTGGAAGCGCCCCTATTAGAGCTGTAAGCTCTAATAGGGGACCCTATTAGAGCGGTGTGCTCTAATAGGCTTCCCTAAGTGTAAACAGCGGGCGCACGGCCGTGCGTTCGCTGATTACACAGTATTGTGTTAGAGAAGCGAATACATCGCTTCCCTAACACAGACCCGCCTCTCAGCCAATCAGGTTGCCAGGTCTGTTACCTGTCACCTGATTGGCTGAAGTCACAGGCGCTGTGATTGGACGCTAGGCGTCCAATCACCTAGCGTCCAATCACAGCAGAAGAAGACAGGAGGAGCGCGGGAGAAGACATCCGACGGAGACACCGCTCGTCGCCTGACGCCGTCACCAGCTGCACACCGGGACAAGGTAAGTGCAGAGGGCAGGCAGGGGGCACAGTGGCAGCACTTAAGGGGCACAGTGGCAGAACTTGGGGCACAATGGAAGCACTTAAGGGGCACAATGGCAGCACTTAAGGGGCACAATAGCAGCACTTAAGGGGCACAATGGCAGCACTTAAGGGGCACAGTGGCAGAACTTAAGGGGCACAATGGCAGCACTTAAGGGGCACAATGGCAGCACTTAAGGGGCACAATGGCAGAACTTGGGGCACAATGGCAGAACTTGTGGCAGAACTTGGGGCACAATGGCAGCACTTAAGGGGCACAATGGCAGCACTTAAGGGGCACAATGGCAGCACTTAAGGGGCACAATGGCAGCACTTAAGGGGCACAATGGCAGCACTTAAGGGGCACAATGGCAGCACTTAAGGGGCACAGTGGCAGCACTTAAGGGGCACAATGGCAGCACTTAAGGGGCACAATGGCAGCACTTAAGGGGCACAATGGCAGAACTTGGGGCACAATGGCAGCACTTAAGGGGCACAGTGGCAGAACTTGGGGCACAGTGGCAGAACTTGGGGCACAGTGGCAGAACTTGGGGCACAGTGGCAGAACTTGGGGCACAGTGGCAGAACTTGGGGCACAGTGGCAGCGTTTGATGGGCACAGTGGCAGCGTTTGATGGGCACAGTGGCAGCGTTTGATGGCACAGTGGCAGCGTTTAATGGGCACAGTGGCAGCGTTTGATGGCACAGTGAGGCTGTTTGTTTGCGCCCCCCCAAAAATTTTGAGCACCAGCCGCCACTGGTAGTTAGTATACGGTAGGTGCTAGAAGGGGTGGAACCGTTTTAAGCATAGTTAGTTCTAGCCCAGACTTTTATTTTAAAGTAGAATTATAGGCAGATTTATTTTTTCCATTGTGGATAAAGTAAGGAAGGGTTACAACTCGTCAGTTTTTTTTTGGCATCTGGGTCCCATTGGAAATAGTTATCTTCACTTGCTATTCCAATACCCAAAACAGTAATGCCTTGTACACACGGTCAGACATTCCGACCACAAAATCTGTCGGATTTTTTCCGACGGATTTTGGCCGAAACTTGTCTTGCATACACACGGTCACACTTGTCGGAAAATCCGATCGCTCCGAACGAGGTGACGTACAACACGTACGACGGGAATACGTAGAGGCCAGTAGCCAATAGCTTTCGTCTCCAAATTTCTTCTGAGCACGCGTGGCACTATGTGCGTCGGAATTCTCTACGATCTCACGATCGAACAAAAAAGTCTGATCGGATCATGTTGTCGGAAAATTTAAGATCCAGCTCTCAAATTTTGTGCGTCGGAAATTCCGACGGAAAAAGTCAGATGGAGCCCACACATGGTCGGATTTTCCGACAACGTGATTCGATCGCACATTTTCCATCTAAAAATCCGACCGTGTGTACGGGGCATTAGTGAGAGGAAATCCTTGCAAATTAAGGGACTCCCTTGGGACCCTCCAGGTCACCAGAACTAGTGTCCCCATTGTAAGATTTCCCCTCTAATAAATTTGTGATTTTATTGTGATTTTGCTTTCACTTTTATTGATAATGGTAAACAGTACAAATAGAAGGTGAATCTCCCTATTAGGGAGGGGCCCAGAGCAGTGTTCTAATCCCTTTCCACTCTATCCAAAAATTTTAAAAAATGTTTTGCTTTTAGTTAAAGTGGAGCTCCAGGCTCCCCCCAAAAACATTTAAAGCCATCAGCCAAAAAATACTATAGCTGCTGACTTTTAGTATAAGGACACTTACCTGCTCTTGGATCCAGCAATGTCCTCACCTTCTTCAATCGGCTTCAGAGGCATCGGCATTGGAAATAAGGGAAACAGGAAGTGAAGTCCTACTGCGCATGCATGAGTCATGCTGTGCCTTGTGCATGGTCCCGTAGTCTTCTAAGACCTGTGATGTGTCCCAGAAGACTGCGGGGGAAGGAGGGGGGGGGCGAACTTCCAGCTCAGTTTGCCATGGCGATCTGGAAGTGGGAGCAGGTACTTGTCAAAATCAGATACCCATTCCCCCCAACCCCCCCCCCCCCCACCACCAAAAGGTGCCGAATGTGGCAGTGGAGAGGGGGAGGGTGAAAACATGCAAAGCTCCCCATTTTGGGTGGAGTTCCACTTTAACACAGGTTTTGCCCCTCCCTCAGCGTGTGAATGGGCAGTGGAAGAAGAAGAAGTAGCAGACTGATGAGCTTGTTTCCCTGCCACTCTGCTCTTTCCTCCTATCAGCATGTTCTTTGTTAGCACGTGAGCACTGCAGCACACCTGAATGTATCCCAGTCCTTTACTGCCCTCTCCCAGTCTGAGCTCTGCTTACAGGGAAAGAAAGACGCTGACACCAGGACAGGTTCAGGTATTCAGCTTTCATTAAGAAAAATAAATGTAAAAACGTATCAGTGAATACAGCGCTGCATTCATTTGCGTCTTTTATTTCTTCCTGTAGTTCACCTCTAAAACAGCCCCTACTGTATTACCACCTAATTTTTTTCCAAGTACAGACCTTATTTCTGAGCAGCTGGAGCTTGTAAAAAAATATATGCAAGCTTCTAACCGTTCCCTTTTTATTAAACACAGAGCCAGGAGATGTTTATTTTTTATGTCTCTTCTCTTTACTGGGTAAATTGTCTTTTACACACTTGCTCTCAAGTAGCAAAGTCAGAACGTGTTTGCAGCTTTTCTGAGTATAAAATGTTTGATGGCATGGAAACTCAGAGCAATAAATTATAAGGGCCTGAACTAAAGCGAGAACTAATGCTGAGAACGTCTGTTTATACTTATACTTGTCTATTTATACGTATCGTCATTGTTATAATAATCTGCATGTGTGCAAGTCACTAGGAGGGTGGATTCTGTACTTGAGCTTCAACAGGGGCATAGCTGCAACGGGCTGCGATCATCAGTCTTTCCGACTGAAGGGTAGGGTACTGTTTAAAAATGAGCAGTTGTTGAAATCATTACATACTTGAAATGAGCGATGTTACCTCGTTTACATGCAACGACAAAACAACTAATCATCATATGCAGTTGTGCTCAAAAGTTTGCATACCCTGGCAGAAATTGTGAAATATTGGAATTAATATTGAAAATATGACTGATCATGCCAAAAAACTGTCTTTTATTTAACCACTAGCTGCCCGTCCACTGTCATATGACGGCGGGACGAGGCAGCTCTCGTTCTGGGCCGCCGTCATATGACGTGATCGCTTCTCGGGCCACTAGGGGGCGCGCGCGTGCCCGCCGCGTCACTGGGGTCCCGATGCACGCCGGGCACCCGCGATTGCCCAGTAACTGAGCAAGCCCGTGGATCTGTGTGTGTAAACACACAGATCCACGTCCTGTCAGAGGAGAGGAGACCGATGGTGTGTCCCTTGTACATAGGGACACCGATCGGTCACCTCCCCCAGTCAGTCCCCTCCCCCCACAGTTAGAATCACTCCTTATTGCACACATTTAACCCCATCGATCACCCCCTAGTGTAGGGTGGTAGGGTTCAGGGTAATGAGGAGGCGTCAATGCTGGGACAGCGCCGGGGGATTGCTCAGGAAGCCGTCAGTCTCGCCAGGGAGATGTTGGAGACACGGCCGTGTACTGAGGTGACGAAAACGAGGCCTGGAGAGCAAACAGACGGCGTCGTCGCCCGGCCGTGACGTCACCGGTATGCGACGCGTTTCGGAATAGGCTAGCCTCCTCATTACCCTGAACCCTACCACTGCTCTGCAAAATGGGCTCTATTATGCCCCACTCACAGACTGAACTATTTTAGAAACCTGCATCTGGACTTCTGGGAATTCTTCTCCTCACTACGCTCTGCCACATCCACATCCTTGTGACAAAGATTTAAAGCTGGAAGAAAAAGTGAAGTGGATTTGCTAAAGATTTGCAGCTTCCCCACCTCCCCAGCCCAGCATGCAGGACCTGAATGGGACTTCGTATACCTCTACGTGAGTGGATATTGTTGTTTAATAAAATTGAATTTTTTACACGTACTCAGAGGCGCCCCCCTTCTTCTTGTATATTTCTAGCTCACTGGAACCCGCTCTCTGGTTCTCTTGGGAGGCTGCCCTGACTGACCAAACGATACCTTTCTAGAGTATATATATGTATATACATATGTTATGACCATCCTTGGACTATCTGGTGATCCTGTAAGAGGTATATACATTTGTGCTGAAGCACCTTTTTTACTTGTATTTTGTGGTATGTATTTAGGAAGGGTCCTGTGTGTCCTTAGCTCCAAATCAGTTGCGAATTTAGGCTGCATCTAAATGGGTGAACAGGGACGCACACATGCTGTGAGCCACGGCTACAGCACCTGTGAAGCCGGCCTTAAGATGTGCTGATCTCATAAGGGCCAAAGGCCATCTCAGAAGAGCTTGCTTGCATAGGGAAGCACTGGCATAGCTCCAAACTGTCCCTGATTTTGAGGGACTGTCCCCCTGTCCCTCTTTCCTCCTCATTCCTCAATGCACTTTTCATTTATCTTTCAAAAAGTGTTTCACAGTGCTAAACCTTTCACCCAATTTGAAAAATGGCTGCATTTGTAAATTCTGAAAGCCAGTATAAAGGAATAGCAGTGGTAAAATCTATTTTTTTTTTTTTTAATAAGAAATATTGATCTGGGGCCCCTGAGTGAAGATCCTTCACCATTCATATGTTGATCAGAGAAAGGCCGGCAATCAATAACACATGCTAGGCATTAGATAGCTAATTGGCTGTCATCTGCCAAAGGGAAGTCTTCCAGCACCAACTTCCTGTAGTAGCTTTGAGATGTCGTAACAAATTAAAGTGATAGTGGAAAGTGAAAAGACGTTTTTTTAGGAACGCCCAACTTTCACCATCCCGCCAATCAATGTGGCATAATTTAGTATGGTAAACTTTTTTTTAGAAAACAGATAAAACCAAAAAGTTGACACTGTAGCACCAAGGATGTTGAATCTAAGTGGTGCATCAATATGGAAAGCTCCTCAGTATCTTGTGTTACATGGAAATGCAGACCTCTTCCGATTTGGGGAATCCTGCTACTAAATAACAGAAAAAAAAGCGAGGCTGACGCATTTTGAGGGAACCAGCTCAACCTTCCCACTTCCCCACTTCTCGCCTAGGCAAGAGTAACGTGCCTTTAGCTGCCCAAAGTCTTCTGGCATATTTACGTCACACATCCTATGAGGCTGTAGATCGGTCCATGCTGAAGTATTACAAGATTTTGCACCTTCATGGATGTCAGTTATGCAGGCCCAAAACTCACGTAATTCTTCAGCACTCACAGATCTGATGTCCCAGGAGGCTTTGGGCGGCTACAGGCACATCACCTGCAAAAATGTAACTCTTTACAGGTCAACAAACATGAACATTTTTAGCAATTGTGTAATAGAGAGGTGGAAGAGGAGGAATGGAGGGAATGATAAACTGTTGAATTAACAAAAGTCCCCTTTAAAGCAAAGCTGTCATTAACCTGGGTATTCAAACTAAACATGTCATGGAAAAATGCATCAGCAGAAGTTACCTTCAGTGATGACAATAATTCAAAATGATAAATAGATTCCGCTACTGCTATATAGGCAACTGAATTTGTATGTAATTTTG
Organism: Lithobates sylvaticus; assembly: GCA_028564925.1. Taxonomy (NCBI): domain Eukaryota; kingdom Metazoa; phylum Chordata; class Amphibia; order Anura; family Ranidae; genus Lithobates; species Lithobates sylvaticus. The sequence goes on along the minus strand of CM053032.1, from coordinate 43,143,543 downwards.
ACCTCTCTAGAAAGAGTTGAGATTGACTCCAGACCATCCTGATTCCCAGGTTGGGTTTACTATTATAAAATGGACAAACCTAGGGACTAAAAAGGAAGCCTGGAAAGGGGCAAAGCAAAGCTCTAGGCCACCATGCTGCAGCTCAGTTTCAGGGTCTTGGCAATCTTCTTATAGCCTAGGCCAGTGGTCATCAACCCTGTCCTCAGAGCCCACTAACAGGCCAGGTTTTATGTATTACCTTGGGGAGATGTAGACTAGAATACTGCAATCACTGAGCAGGGGAGGCCGTCCTCACCGGAAGAAGATGCAGCCGTTAGCAATAATCATAAGAGAATCCATCAGGCTAGTTGTACCCAAGTTGATTGATCGATTAACTTGGTACATTCAGCCTGTCCATTAATGGTTAGAATCTCGGTCGGTTCCTGCTGAACCTGCTGAGATTCAAACCCTGTTTGGCCAACCTTAGACATTTGTCACTGGAACAATTGTCTCCATTCACAGATTTCTGGTGACAAATTTGGGCTTTCCCATCACTTTCCCAGTGCATTGGTCACCAGCACAAATAGAGAGAGTGAATCAGAGTAGCAGGGTAGGGGCACAGACAGACATAAAAACTGACAATGGCTCTAATAATATATAATAATAATCATCTAATATCTGCTATATTCAAAACTGGAAACGTTTTGGCTATTGGCTATACATAGACACTAAATAACTTTTCATCATGTCCTCTGTTGTGCAGGTTTGTGAAAGGCTACTTCAGTTGGACAAGTCCTGGTCTATATTTGCATAAATAAGCACCACAGGTTTTAGGACCTCTGAAACTGTGCCTGATTTACAGTCCAAGAGGGAGCTAAAACATAATGGTGGAGATATATTAAAGACAAATAGACTGTGCACTTTGCAAGGACATTTGCAACAGAGTTTAGTAAATGATCCATCCAATCATGTGCAAGTAAAAATGCTGCTTCTTTTTTTTCTTTGCATGTGATTGGGTATTCTTTGTAATTTATTAAGCTCTGGAGCAACTGCATTTGCAGAGTGCATGGTCTATTTACCTTCAATAAATCAACCCCCAGGGGCGTAGCTATAGGGGTCTCAATTGTTACCCGGCCCCATGCTCCAGGGGGCCCATGTGGGTCCCCTGTGCCGAAATCCATAGTACCCAGTAGAGCTGCACAATTAATTGTTAAAAAATTGTGATCTCGATTCAACCCCCCTGACGATCTCTATTGCAGAATTTGCCGATTCTTTCATATAACAAGTGGAGAGACTTATCTGCTCACTCAGCTGTCAAAAGAAAACATCCGGCATGCAGGAAGTTTAACCACTTTAAGTCTAAATCTTTTTCTGACACTTGTTTCTTAAGTTAAAATTAATATTTTTTGCTAGAAAATTACTTGGAACCCCCAAACTTTATATATATTTTAGCAGAGACCCTAGGGAATAAAATGTCAATTGTTGCAATATTTTACGTCACACTGTATTTGCCCAGCGGTCTTTCAAACGCAATTTTTTGGAAAAAAATACACTAAAGTTAGCCCATTTTTTTGTTTTAATGTGAAAGATGTTGTTACACCGCTAGAATCATGAGAGGATCGTGATCTATCTTCTAAGCAAAAAAATTGTGATTCTCATTTGAGCCTGAATCGTGCAGCTCTAGTATCCAGCACGGTACGAGGGAGCATCGTAGGGGGTGGGGTGGGAGGTGTAGAGTGAGAGAGTGTGGTAGTTTGGGAAAGGAGCAGACAGCAGCCCCCCTGTCCCTGGACAGTGACAGCATGGCGGGAACAGGCATGAGCCAGATTGATATGTTAAATGTAACCCCTTGCCATGTCCCTGAGCCTGCTTTGCCCTTCTGTCCCTGAGCCATATACCAATCATTGAGAGGGGGAAAGAGGACCTGTTATGAGGGGAGAGGATTAAGAGATTGGTAACCCCACCCCCTGTCACTGAACCCACTCTCTCTACTGTCCCTGAGCCTTATACCAATCAGTGGGAGGGGTAAAGAGGCTGATAACCACGCCCCCTGCCACTGAGCCTGATCTGCCCTCTTGTCCCTGAATATTTTACTGCCCAGTGGGAGGGGTAAAGAGGACCTGTCATTGAAGAAGGGATTAATGATTGGTAACCCCACCACCCTTAACTGAGTCAGCCCTGCCTTTCTGTTCCTGAGCCATACACCAGTCAGTGGGAGGGGGCAGAGGACCTGTCATGGGCAAGGGAATCCAGAGAAGGCTGAACTACAAGTCCCAGAAGAGGAAGGAGGGGCAGAGGAGCCCATGAGAGTCAACAAAGTATTAATTACACCCGACCACCTACGACTGACCCAAGTCCTGCTGCCTTTAGATAAAATAAAAAAACTGCTGACACCAGTGGCGGAACTGCCAGGGTAGGAAAAGTCGGCCTTGTGACTGGGCCCTGGCGTTATGCCACCGTGGGGTGGCCCCAAGACAGCAGGAAGGGGGCCCATTGCAGAACATGTGAAAGGGTCCCGCTATAGGACTGTAAGAAAGGGCCCTGCGATGGGAGTAAAGAAAACTTGGAAGACAATGGCCCGGCAGGAGGGATTCCCGCATTAACACAACTGTCTGTGTTGATGGGAAATCAAGCAAATTTCTTTCCTGCAAACTAAATGCGCTCCGTGTATGGCCGGCCACATGCCGCGTACACACGAGATGATTTTCCGTCTTGGATGGTTTTTCCGACGGAATTCCACTCAAGCTTGGCTTGTATACACACGGTCACACAAAAGTTTGCTGAACTTCCGACCGTCAACTACACGGTGACGAACAACACTACGACGAGCCGAGAAAATTAAGTTCAATGCTTCCGAGCACGTCAAATTGTTTCCGAGCATGCATAGGAATTGTGCGCGTTGGAATTACTACAGACGATCGGAATTTCTGATCAGAAAAATTGAGAACATGCTCTCAATCTTTTGCTGGCTGGAATTCGGCCAGCAAAAGTCTGATGGAGCATACACATGGTCGGAATTTGCTACCAAAAGCTCTCATCAGTCTTTTGCTGGCCGGAATTCCGATCGTGTGTACATGGCATTAGTTATGGCTCTAAAGGAGATGTACAGAGGTAGACATGAAGGAATTGCTGGGTGTGCCAGGGAAGGCGCTCTGAATTGAAAGCCTGGTTTGATACAATATTAATACTTGTCTAATAATGCATAATAGAAGGTAGAATTCAAGTTTACAAACTTATTCAGATGTGTATGATCGTAATTGCTACATGAAATACAGTTCATCCTGACAGATACTTATTCAAGCAAAGAACATTTTTTATGTTTCTTAACTGTCAACATTCCCGCGTGACTGATCCTGAATGTCTGTTGTGATGGAACCAATGACCAAACAAATCAATCACTTCGACAGATAGTCTAGCCAAGTAACTGGTAACAGATGTATATCTTCAATGCTGATAGTACTTGCTCCTTAGGGGAATTCAATGCATTGACCTATATGCATCTAGGATTCTGTAGTTTATCTTGTAAGCATGCTCTTAATATTTCATATTAACAGTGTGACAGCAAAACCAGTCTGGTTATGCTAAAGGCGCCAAAAGGAACCAAGAACCTTCCATCCAAATATCTTTTTTTTTTAAATAGAGGTTGTTTTTCTTATTACTTCCATGCCAAATCTACAAAAACAAAAGATGTATTCTCCATTTCCAAGACAGTGGGCAGAACTATGAAATGTATTTATTTTATGACCTAGTGCAAGGGTCTCCAAACTTCCTGAGGAAAGGGCCAGTTTACTGTCCTTCAGAATTTAGGGGGGCCGAACTATGCCCAGTGAGAGTAAAAAATGCCCAATCTGGTGTCGTTGGGAGGAATAGTGCCTTGTCATTGGTGTCAGTGGAAGGAATAGTGCCCCATTGTTGGTGTCAGTGGCAGAAATTGTGCCCCATTGTTGGGGTCATTGACAAGAATATTGCCTCAAGGACCTGATAAATGCAAGCAAAGGGTCACACCTGGCCCCAGGGCCACAGTTTGGAGACCACAGTGCCTCCAAAACCACCGGCGTATAGCACAAATATGTGCTAAAATTACAGAATCATTTTTTAGATCTGGCACACAGTTGTCTTTTCTCAATTAGAAGAAGTAGTGGCCTTATCCAAGGGGCTTCTGGATCAACACATTTCAGACCTTTGCAGAGAATAATCTCAAAAATGCCACATAAACATCAAATATTTTTGTGACTGTCATCTATGATAGCCCAAGCTCAGGTTTAAAACTATCTTCTACAGCCAGGTTTATCAAACAGGGTTCCATGGAGCCCTAGGATTCCTCCAGAGGTTTCTAGTGGTTCCTTGAGCAATGAGCTATTTAATTTTCCAACAGATTTTTATATAAAGGTATAACATAATACAGTAGTACAAACATTATTGAACAAATGTCAAAAGATGGATGTACCCTCCAATATAATAACAGGCTGGCTTCACCAAATTGAGTTACTGCTTACCAAGGGCATAAGCTTGGTAAATGTAATCACTATTACAGAAACAGAATAAAGGCATATCTATAAAAGAACATTACATTGAAGTGGTTCTAAAGTCAGAAGGCTTTTTATCTTAATGCGTTAAGATAAAAAAAAAAAAAAAACTTCTGTGTGCAGCAGCCCCCCTCATACTTAACTGTGCCCCCTCTTGATCCAGCGATGTTGCACAAGAGACTAGGCTGTCCGGGACTCACCTCCTCATTGGCTGAGACAGCAGCGGGGCGCCATTGGTTCCCAAGTCAGTGAGCCAATGAGGAGAGAGAGGGGCAGGGCCAGGCCGTGGCTCCGTGTCTAAATGGACACACAGAGCAGCGGCTTAGCTCGGTTGCCCGCATAGCAAGCTGCTTGCTGTGGGGGCACTCGGGATAAGGGAGGGGCCAGGATACCCAGTGAGGGACCTGAGAAGAGGAGGCTCTGGTCTGCTCTATGCAAAACCACTGCACAGAGCAGGTAAGTATGACAGGTTTCTTATTTTAAAGCAAAAAAAATTGAGACTTTAATATCACTTTAACAACTGATCAAATGGTAACACAGTTACATTAAAAGAAATGTGGGAACAATAACGGTAGGAATTATGCTCAGTACCTCAAGGCCCAATGCCTTGTTCCCATGTGTATGTTGATGTAGGAGAGACTCTATGGTCCCTCCATTGGTATCCATATTAAAAACATCAATCAGAAGAAAAAGAAAGGAGAAAGTACAGGAAAGAAAGAAAGAACAAAAGTAAGAAAGAGAAAAAGAGAAAAAGAGAAAGAAAGAGAGAAAAGGAAAGAAAGAGACAGAAATAGAGGGAAAAAAAGGGGGGAAGAAGGACGCAAATTGGTCTTCTCAAACCCGGTCCAAGACCGCAGGGCGCCCCAGCAATGGGCAATTTCTGCCTCTCAGATAAGTTCCCACTGACATTATTGATCCTTTAGATATCTGTAAGGGGTAATTCTTCCCAACGACCACAAGTGTAAGGAACATTCTTCCCACGGACCATCACACTAATGTATCATTAGTTGTAGATATAGTAATTTTTAGCAGGGGTTCCCTGAGACAGGAAATTTATTTCAAGGGTTCTTCTGTGTTTAAAAGGTTGAGAAAGGCTGATCTACAGGAGCATTGAGATTTTTTGCCCTTGTTTGTTAAAATCATTTTTTAGAGGGCTGTATCTTCCACAGATGTCCCTACCCTCTCCATTGTTTATTACTGGGGGCTTTCAGCATGGCAGCCTGTTGTCTGAGGAGGTTGCCTATGCGGGGAGCTCCTGGAGGGGACCCTGTTTTTTGCAAACGATAAATGTAATTTCTTTTTCTTTACCCAAGAATACCGTTTCCTTGCTCCAGCTGAAATACTAGTCGCTAACTCCTTTATCTTTCTCAAACTGCTTTTTCTGTCTGTTGCCTAAAATAAGCAGTACGCCACCTGAACAAGACCCTCTCCAACATTTAAGGGAGGGACCATCGTCCAGGTGAGTAAAAAAAAACAAAAAAAACAAAGAGAGCACTTATGCTGGTACATTTATGTATTTCAGCCTTGTACGCCAGAAGAAGTCGTAGCGGACATCAGGGCAACATAAACAAACCTATGAAGGCCCCAGCCAGATCAGGATACCATGCAATCGGCGAGGGTTCATCCGTGAAAAGACATAGTTCTTCACATTCACCAACTCTAAAATCTCTAAATGCCGACCATGCGGGGTCATCCCATTACCAGCCAATTGGTCTGCAAAAGCTGTTTTAGAGTCTATGCAGCAGACCGAGACTCAGAGGGTTAACAGGTAAGCTGTCCTACTCAAAGACGGGTAGGGGATACCTAGCGGAATGAGCAACAGCAGTTCCATTGCAGCAATTAGCTCAATCTCCTCCAGAGGAGTTAACTCTTCCTGGCCCATCCTCGAGAGAATCCTCTCACCACGCAGCAAGTATCCCTCCTAGACATCTGGATGATGGGGGGCCATTTGAGGATACCTCAGAAGAGCTCGGCCCTCGGACTTCAACTTTTTCCTATTTCCGCCCTATGTCCAGGCTGTAAAGCCAGCTATTGGCTGGGAGAAAGCCGACACTACATCTGAGTAGTCAAAAGATGTACTTCCCATTTCTAAAGAAGCAGGTTTCCTTCTTTCGGTTTGGTTTCCACTAGTGCGACTTGTCATGGGACTGCAAAGTCGCATGGCAAGTCGTACCCCATGATTTCCAATGAGTACCGTTTATCTGTGCCATTTCAAGTTGCAGCGACTTCAGAGTAGTCCCTGCACTACTTTGGTCCCACTTTGATGCGACTTGAGGTCCATAGACCTCAAGAATACACAGGCATTGCTTCAAGTCGCATCAAAATCGTGCGACTTTCAGGTTGCAATATTGGAAACATAGGCTTACTCTGATGGATGATATCAGAGACATTGTTGAAGAGGGGACAAAAATAATAATGTTTTTTCCTCTCAAAGAAAACTTTATCCACGGTCGGAACAAGATTCTGCAATGCCAGATGGTCCGCTGGAGGTAGACGCGGCAGTGGTTCATATAACAAAGAATTTCATGTCACCAATCGATAATTCAGCCTCAATTTAGGATCCTTTAGACAGATGAATAGACCCCAACTTAAAGGAGCTTAGCAAATGGCGGGTAAACACCTGGAAGTCAGCAGTTGCCTTATCTGTATCCAAAGCCCTGTGGGCATGGACCAAAAACATGGAAATAGTGATTCATCAAAATGTTCCTAGGGAAAATATAATCAAGGCTTTGGACGAATTATGGCTTTCAGCAGACTTCACCGGTGAGATGGCGATGGATACAATGCGTTACTTCGCAAGATCATTGTCACCATTTGTGATAGCCATATGGGTAATATGGTCAGAACTACAGGCAGCTGACACTGTGTCAAAACAAAATTAGTATAAATACCATATTTTGATGGTAAATCCCTCTTTGCAGAAAGGTTACGGAAAGCCATTTCCTGTGTCACAGGAGGAAAGTCAGACTTGATTCCCCGGAACTGTAGAATTAGATGTACTCAGGGGATTCAGAGATGCTTACTTGCAAACACCCATACTACAACTGTTACAGAAGTATCTGAGATTTTCGGTCAACCAGGCCCATCTACAATTCCAGAGTCTCTCCTTCGGACCCCCTGCACTTCCCTCAGAGCCCTCACAAGAGCTCGGATCACTATCCAAGCTTCTTTATGAGAACTGGGTCTCGGTTCTTATCACTAACCAGATGATATCCAGCTTCAGCTAGTGGAACACAGGTGGATTGCTCTGGCCTACACTATCAAGATATGGTTGGATGGTAAATCATCACACAAGTCATCTTTTCTCCAGTTTAGGTGCCTTATTCAACACTGCAAAAGGGACGGTGTCCCTGCCATCTCAGAGAGTGTGGGCGATCATTTAAAAAGTAAGGAGAGTGAGGACAGCATAACAGCCTCAAGCTAACTCAACTTAATAGAGATTTTTGTCTTTTTGTATCCAGATGGATACCTCAGGCACCTTTTAGCTAGAATTCCTGAAGCAATGGAGCAAACCATCTATCCCAGTCCATATATCAAACAAGTTTGATGCACAGTGGACTGCACTAGTGGACAAAGAGGGAGATGCCTGTAAAGCCACGTCCATTAAGGCATGTCTTCTGGACCACAGTTACTACAGACGTCAATGCAATAGGCTAGGAGGCACATTTCAGCCAGATGTTGGTTCAAGAGAGATGGGCTTTCAATGCTGCCAAAACCATCGCAAATATCCTGGAAATTCAGGCGACTTATCTCACATCAACAGCATTTGCTCTCTCAGATCAAGGACAAATCAGTTCTGATTCCAATAGACAATTGAGCTGTAATATCATACATATATCACCAAGGCAGGAACCAACAACAGTTCCTTAGTAAGGGAAGTGGAAGCCATCTTCATTTGGGCAGAGGGGAATCTGAAGGACCTAAGGGTAGTCTAGCTTCAAGCCCACTTTAACACAGATGCCGATCACCTATCCCAAGTATTCCTGGATCCAAACAAATGGTCCCTACAACCGAACATATTCAGTTGGATGTGGGCCAGTGGACCTTTCCTGAACTGCATCCTTTTGCTACAGCAAGCAATATCAAGCTGCAGAGGTTTATTTCACATCTACCTCACCCTTGGGCAGTAGCAATAGATGCCCTGTCAAGTCTTTGGGCATGCAATCTAATTTAAGCCTCCTCCGTCCTCCTACCTCGAAAATTCTCTCAAGGTTTGCAATATCAACAATAAACGGTGATAACAGTCCTGCCATATTTGCAGGGAGACCCATGATTCCATAGGGGAATATTTCTTAGTGCCCAGCCTCCGGTAAAAATTCCTCTGATACCCTTTCTTCTGGCTCGAGGCATCAAACCCATCAGAATACTCACAGATTGAACCTTCACATCAGAATATTAAAACAGAGGCTTTAATCATTAGGATGTTCCTCCAGAGTTGTTTCAACTCTGCTCAAAGCACAGGAGCCTTCAATGAACAATACGTGTGACAAGGTTTGGAATCGGTTTAGATCTTTTGCAAACGGCAAAACTTCAATCCTGATGTACCCTCTTCCTCCCAACTCCTTGACTTCGTGCAGGCAGACCTTGATTTAGGATTAGGATTAAGCAACTTAAAAAGGTACAGCTGGTGACAATCTCTGCTGTGACAACAAGAGATGGGCCAAAGATCCTTTAATAATCAAATTCTTCAAGACAGTCAAGAAGATAAGCCCACCCATTAAAACAAATCTTTCCCACTTGGGATCTCTCTATCAATCTGGAGCCCTTATCCAAACAGCCTTTTGATCCATCTGATTCAGCATCCTTGTGGAATCTCACTTGAAAACTATTTATCTTTGTGGCGATGGCATCGGCCTGGGGAGTATCAGAACTTCAGGCTCTGGGCTCAGAAGACAATAATATTATTTTTTGTACATGGATTCATCCCTAAATTCTCCTCTTTCTCTACTATCTCGGAGCCTTGGGCCCTGCCAATCTTTTTAGATCCAATTTTGACCTTCTTCACGAAGATGATATTACTTCGGTACTAAGACACTATCTTCAAGCCACAACTCCCTTTAGACTTTCAGCTAAACTATTTGTAATACTCCAAAAATAATAAAAAAGACAGGGACAATCCATCATGCCTAGTCATGTCTGGGAATATCAGAGCTTTACAATACCTCATGGGACATGTGGTTCTGCGGCAGCTGGGGAGCCATAATTTGCAGATCCCTGCTCTAGTACAATAGTTTCATGGATAATCAAGTTGGTTAACCACTTTCAGACCGGACCAATTTGCAGCCAAAGGACCAGGCCCCTTTTTGCGATTCGGCACCAGGAAAAGAAAATTTCAGTAAGTATGAAACAATTTTCTGTTTATTTTGGTTACAGTAAGGAAGGTTTATAACTCTTGTCAGGTTTTTGGAATCTATGTCCCACTGGGAAGATTTCCCTTCACTTCCTGTCCCATTGCCAAAACAGGAAATGAGAGGAAATCCCTGTGAATCCTTGGGGTCCCCAGGTCACCAGAATTAATGTGCCCATTGGAAAATGTAATCTCTATTACTTTTTTTGCCACAATCAAAATTTGGGATTTTATTTTACTTTTGCTTTCAATGATAATGCTAACTAGGACAAATAGAGAAGGTGAATCTAATTAACAGTGATGTAAACAGTTAACGAAAACCTAATACGTGTTCTCATTCATCTCTACTCTATCCAAAACTAAAAAAAAGTTTTGCCTTTAGTTAATCTTTAACTTACATGCAATAACCATCTGTAAAAGGTATGTGTAAAACACTTTAGCAAAGTCCAAAAATACAACATCCACTGCCACCCCCTTTTCCAAATTCTAACTACTTCCTTATATAAAAAAAAAAAAGCAGATTTGTTTGATAACACCTGTTCCTTATGAATCCATGCTGGCTTTCAGTTAGGTACATTTATTATAGAGCACAGCATATAGACATTTGGTCCTTTACCAACCCGACCAAATACCTATCCTGCAACATAGGTCTGTAGTTTCTGAATAAAGATTTTAAATCCTTTTAAGCCTAGGTACACATTGGTACGATTTTGTATACAATTTGACATGTCAAATTGCATGCCAAATCGGTGGCTATTGCTGGCAATGGCACCGTCCAAATCGGTGCGGCGCCGCACAGATTCCCAAAAGTAGATCTGGTACTACTTTTGGTGACTTCGGGTGGCAATTTGTATAGACATCTGTGCAGGAACCAACACAGATGACTTTCAAATCGCCGCTGAAGTTGGAATGCATTGCCGGGTTGAAATCGTGCAAGTTCAGCTGAACCTAGGCTAAAGGTTACCTGTAATGTGAGGAATATTAAGGCCTCCATTGCTGACTTCTCTTTGACCACCAAGTTGACCTTATTGACCATCATGTTGACAACATACCTGGTTGCCTGACTTTCAAGCTGACCATCTGACTTCAATACTTTGAGTCACTGACCAGAACATGTAAGCAGAAAAGGACTTCAGACTTTACTATTTTAATAACAGCTTGAGGTGCCTCAGAAAGAACTGAGAGCCAAGGAACTCTTAGATGAAGTTCAGCAACGGTAGCCCCCATTTTTATCTAGAGACAGGTTTACGAATTTACTATTTTTATAATAGTATGGGGTGCCTCAGAAAGAACCGAGGCCAGAGAGTCAACATCTCATTCACAGAACTCTTATGCACTGCACACACAAGCGGAATTTCCGTCCGAAAAATCTTGGATGGTTTTTCCGACGGAATTCCGCTCAAGCTTGTCTTGCATATACACGGTCACACCAAAGTTCTCTGAACTTTCGACTGCCAAGAACGGGGTGACATACAACACTACGACGACCCAAGAAAATTAAGTTCAATGCTTCCGAGCATGCGTCGAGTTGTTTCCGAGCATGTGTGATTTTTTGCGCGTCCGAATTGCATACAGACGATCGCATTTTCGGATAGGAACTTTTCCCAACCGAAAAATAGAGAACATGCTCTCAATCTTTTGCTGGCTGGAATTCCGCCAGCAAAAGACCGATGGAGCATACACACAGTCATATTTTCCGACAAAAAGCTCTCATCAGAGTTTTGCTGGCAACATTTCCGATCATGTGTATGCGGAATTAGGCGAAGTTCAGCAATGGTAGCTCCATTTTTATCTAATGACAGGTTTAAGTACCGTCTACAGATTGCCCTTGTTTATGGCTTTCAACTTTCAATCAGTCCTGTATTGCTTATCTATTTTATTGTGCATCTGTAAATTATATTTTAAAATTGTTTTAAAAAAAGCAAAACCAGTCAATACAAAAAAAATCACTAAATTAGAAATAAAAAATAAGGCCCCTTTCACACGGGGCAGATCCGTATTGATCTGCCATGTGAAGATCCGCTGCTCAGCGAGGATCGCACAGCTGATCCCCGCTGAGCCGGCTGATGACAGGGCGGTCCCTGCACACTGTGCAGGGACCGCCCTGTCAGTTCTCCGCTGTCCTCTATGGGGGATCGGATGAACACGGACCGTCTGTCCGTGTTCATCCGATCCGCTCTGCAGACGGATGAAAAAATAGGGTTTTCCTCCGTCTGCAGAATCGGACAATTGCGGAGGCGGACAATAGCGGGTGTCAGCGGATGCTCATCCGCTGACACCCGCTATCCCATAGACATGCATGTATCCCATAGACATGCATGTATGTCCGTTTTTCACCCTAGAGAATAACACCCTAGAGAATAACATGGCGGTCATTGCAATACTTTTTTTCACACCGTATTTGCGCAGCGGTCTTATCCGCTGACACCCGCTATCCCATAGACATGCATGTATGTCCGTTTTTCATCCAAAAACGGATGGATGAAAAACCGACATACGGTCCGCATGTATGAAAGGGTCCTAAAGATAACTGAGCTCAGAACTTTGAAGATTGCTGGTTATTATAGGCCTTCTGGCCTGGGTGTTTTATTTGCAATAAATTGTCTAATAGTTTCTGAACCACATCAATGTTAAACCACTGTGGTGCATTTAAAATTTTAATTTTTAATTTTCCACCGAGACTTTTTTTTCTGAAGAAAGACTTGTATAAGACCAAACCTAATGGAAAATATGTTTTTTTTTTCAACCAAATGGAATTCCGCTCAAACTGTCTTGTCTACACACAGTCACACCAAATTCCGACCGTCAAGAACGCGGTGAGGTACAACACTACAACGAGCCGAGTTCAATGCTTCCGAGCATGCGTCGAATTGTTTCAGAGCATGCGTAGGAATTTTACGCGTCAGAATTGCTACAGACGATCGGAATTTCCGAAAGAAACCTTTTCCGTCTGAAAAATTGAGAACATGCTCTCAAATTTTTTGCTGTTCAATTGAAAATATGCTCTACATTTTTTGCAATTCGGCCAGCAAAATTCCGATGGAGCCTACACACGGTCGCATTTTCCGATGAAAAGCTCTCATCTGTCTTTTTCTGGCCGGAATTCTGATCGTGTGTACGCGGCATTAGAACTCAAACTGTGAAAGGGGAAACACTAGGAGTCAATCAGATGCTGCAGGCATGCCTTTAGGAAAATAAAACTGAGGGATGAGCTCATCAGTCTGCTGCTGTTCTTTTACTGACCAATCAGAAGCTAGGGGCAAGGATGTAACCTGGCTGTATTGCTTAACTACAGGAGGAAAAAAAAAAAAAATCAGGTCAACAATCTGGCTATGCTATGTGGCAGGACTGTATAAACTCCAGATCTGAAAGGACAAAATTACAAATCCTTTGCTGGTTGAAATCATCTATAATGATTATTACATTATGATGTATAACAATCTGTTTGCCTGGAGTTTAGCATTAAGTTTTGCCTCTGTTTGTCCATGTCTAGTTGAACTTTGGAGATCCAAGAACAAAAAAAACATGCTGTAACTATCACAAGAACACATGTATTGCGGCACCTCTGAAGATAATGTATCTCCGAGACACATGGCAGTCATTTGCGATATCATTCCAGGAGGTAAATTGGCAGGAGTTATCTTCCTGTTATTCTGACCTCCAAAATATAGCTGTGCATTAGGACACAGAACACTTAATAATTACAGGATATTGCTATACCAAATGTATGTTGTTTGTTTTAAAGGAAGCACCTAGAGAAATGGCAGTGGTAATATTTTCCAAAACAAGCCTCTAATACTGAGCGTTAAAAATGAATCTGTCATGCATATTAATGGACAATAGTTGGTTTCATAAATTCTGCTTTAAATATATTGGTTATAATCATGTGAACTCACATTCACACGTCAACCATATGCTATGGAAACAGCCAATATGTGAGGGTCAGTTCACTGGGAACCATTGACACGATGCAAAATATTGTCTTGGGGCTGCCAATCTTCTATTTCACAAAAGATTTTCAGAGCAAGCAAAGTGATTTACCGTATATACTCGAGTATAAGCCGAGTTTTTCAGCACATTTTTTGTGCTGAAAATGCCCCCCTCGGCTTATACTCGAGTCAAGCATTTTTCTGCAGCAGAGAATGAAATTTTCCAAACCGACTTTGGGGCCCCGTATCTCAGGACCACTTGGTGCTAGCAAATTCGGTGTGCAAACCAACTAGCACTACAACATATGCAAAGCTGGGGTTCCTAGCACTAAGTGGCCCCGAGATACGGGGCCCCAAAGTCGGTTCGGAAAATGTCATTCTCTGCTGCAGAAAAGTGCTTGACATTTTCCGAACCGACTTTGGGGCCCCGTATCTCGGGGCCACTTGGTGCTAGCCGTAGACAACGGTGCATTCACAGGGTTAAGCCCCATTCACAAATCTGGCCATTCCGGATTTGACGTCTCCCGCGCGGATGTGCAGAGCGACGTCTTCGCTGCTCCGGCCAATCACAGCGGCGCTGTGATTGGCCGGAGCGGCGATACCCGGAAGTAACCTGTGGCTGGAGGGGGAGACGAGGGCGGGTAACCTGGCTGTGGCTGGAGGGGGAGACGAGGGCGGCTTCGGGGGCCCCGATCTAAGGTAAGTGATGCATAATGAGCTAGTATGCTAGTCATTATGACTTTGTCTTGCAGGTGTTTTTTTTTTTTTTTACGGTTTACTACCACGGAGTCCGCCTCTGTCCGCCGGATCAGCGGGAGATCTCTCCGTTGATCTCCGCTGAACCGGCGGATGACAAGTCCCTCTCTGCTCACTGAGCGGGGAGGGGCTTGCGAGCGCCGCTGGTCTCTATGGAGAGATCGGATGAAAACGGACAGTGTGTCCATTTTCATCAGCTCTCACCCGATCCGATCCGCCAGCGACGGATCTGGACGTAGAGCCATACGTCTGCTTTTGGCGGATCGGACCGGGTCGGATGTCAGCGGACATGTCTCTGCTGACATCCGACGCTCCATTGACTAACATGGAGCGCCCGTTCAGATCCGCCGTCAAAACTGACAGGCGGATCTGAACGGTCCGTTCATGTGAAAGGGGCCTTAAGGGTAAAAAAACATTTGCCTTTAATTACACAAGCATCTTCTATGCTAAAGCGTATCTAAACCCAAGAACAAATGTTTATATATTGCAGTTGACTAGTTCAAAGATTGGCACATGCATTCATTTATATTTTATTATACAGCTAAACAGAAGGCAAGGGTGAGTGGATCAAAAGAGTATGGGCATTAAGTCATCCAAAGACATAAGACAGCAGTTGGTACTGCCAACAACAATGCCATAAACATGCATGTCCATAGTGGTAAAGCGGGCATATTTATCCCTTTGTGGACATCAGCAGCCTTTTCTCCAAGGAAAAACATTCTGGCCAATAAAATTTAAAAGGTGTTGGGACATTTTAGAAGTAACCCAGAAATTATACATGTGTTCCCAAATTAAAACCATAATCAGCTGGAACGAGCGTTGGTCTTCCAATGTCTGTGAATACTTTGTAAATCTTTTGGCAATTAAAGCAATCCTTTTTAATGTAATCCAACTGTTTCATTTAGCCACTTGGCTTGAGTTACCCTAAAATCTGGACAGGGTGACCTGAAGACAAAATATTGTTTGGGAGACATTCATCATGTTCAAATAAAGAGATGACCCAGGGCTTTCTGTGTCTGAAACAATGACATTTACCTCCTTTGAACTAGATGTAGTATTGGCTCTTTCACCACACTAAGAATAAGTGAAGCATGACCCATTCATAGGCTTGGCATTGAAAAAAGAAAAATTGTAGCAGTGGACATTTAACAATAATCAACAGCTTGTTCATACTGCCCGATTTTCTGAGCTTAGAAAGAGAAGCATTTTAAAGTGAAGTTTTGAATTAGGCAAAATAACCTGTATACCTGACAGCAGGCATGGGCACTCCATGCCAACCTAATCCACCAATGGAAAAAATAAAGAAATTAAAAGGTATGGGGGAACTGCCCTTGTTTCCCACGGTGTTTCCCACTGTGACGTGTCCCAGAAGTTTGCGGGCAAGGAGGGGGGGAACCTCCGTTCGGATCGCCCAGGTCAGTGATGGTGAACCTTGGCACCCAGATGTTTTGGAACTACATTTCCCATGATGCTCAACTACACTGCAGCGTGCATGAGCATCATAGGAAATGTAGTTCCAAAACATGTGGGGTGCCTAGGTTTGCCATCACTGGCCTAGGTGATCTGAAAAGAAGTGGGAGCGGGTACCTGGTGAAAACCAAGTACATGCTCCTCCCCCAAAAATATGTCAGAAGAGGGGGGAGGAGGAGGAAGAACAGAACTTCCCCTTTTGGGTGCAGTTTCGCTTTAATGAATTTGATGGACTGAATACATTTAATACATTTTACAGACAAAAAATGTTATAGATTGAAGACTAATTGTTATTTAACCACTTCAGCCCTGGAAGAATTTACCCCCCCCCCCCTTCCTGACCAGAGCACTTTTGTGATTCGGCACTGCGTCGCTTTAACTAACAATTGCGCGGTTGTGCGACGTGGCTCCCAAACAAAATCTACGTCCTTTTTTCCCCCACAAATAGAGATTTCTTTTGGTGGCATTTGATCAATTTTATTTTTTGCGCTATGAACAAAAAAATTAGCGACAATTTGGAAAAAAAAAACACATTTTTTACTTTTTGCTATAATAAATATCCTGCCAAAAATATATAAAAAAACTATTTTTTTCCTCAGTTTAGGCCGATACGTGTTCTTCTACATATTTTTGGTAAAAAAAAAAAAAAAAAATCGCAATAAAATAGGGGATAGTTTTATGGCATTTTTATTAATATTTTTTTTTATTAGTAATGGCGGCGATCTGCGATTTTTATCGTGACATTATGGTGGACATGTCAGACATTTTTGACACATTTTTGGGACCATTATCATTTATATAGCAATCAGTGCTATACAAATGCACTGATTCCTGTGTAAATGACACTGGCAGTGAAGGGGTTAACCACTAGGTGGCGGTGTAGGGGTTAAGTGTGCCCTGGGGCGTGTTTCTAACTGTGGGGGGGGGGGCGTGGCTGTGTGTGACACGTCACTGATCTCTGCTCCGATCACAGGAATCAGAGATTAGTGACACTGTCACTAGGCAAAACGGGGAGATGCTTGTTTACATTAGCATCTCCCCGTTCTTTCTCTGCGTGAGACGATCACGGGTGTCCCCGCGGCGATCAAGTCCGCGGGACCTGCAACCCGACTAACGGGGCTGTCCGCCGGCGGAGCGTGTGCGCCCACCGGCTGCCTCGTAAAGGGCAATGTACAGGTACATGATTCTGCCTGTACGTTCCGTTCTGCCGCAGTATATCTGCGTGAGGCGGTCGGCAAGTGGTTAATAATTTTTTTTTAAAAACAGGAACACCATTAAGCCATCTAATAGATGGGATTTTCTGTTGAAATTGACCAGGATTTCCTTAAAGAGGAACTGCAGTCTGCTCGCATAATTTGTAATAAAAACATCTTTGTCATTCTGAAGCTTCCCTCCAACCACTTTGCATATTATTTTATATATACTGTGATTCTGTATTTGCCAAATATGCTGCAGAAATCTCTCTCCACTGAGTCTGGCTGCAGCCATTTTAACTGTGGGCAGCTAAAGCTGCTGCCTGTTCAGTTCCTGGATTTACACACACACACAGACGCACGTCTCCAGCTCTCATTGGCCCTCTTATGACTCATCCCCCCTCCCTTCCTGGCAAACTCTCACGAGAGAGAGAGCTGTGCATGATGTCATAAGCTGTTGTATAAGGTATTTACTGGCAGAAAAAAAAATGTTTACTATCCAAAGTTAAAACAACGAGGGCAGAAGATTTATTAGAATGTGCTTATAATGTTTTCCGAACAGCTGTAAAGCAGGGAAGCTCAGTCATTGATGTGGCCAATTTACAAATCCCTACATTTAAAGAGAAAAAATAACAGTAGGGTTCAGGGCTCAAAATGTCATATCCTGAGCTACTAGCCAGGCCTTAAAGGTTACTTGCCACCTGTTGCCCCAACCGATCCCTACCCTGCCCCGCCCCTAATTTCCCCCCTAAACACGCCCTCGTAAATTATCTCATGAAATTACACTTAAATGTTTTATGCAGAATTAGTTACAAAAATAAATATTAACAACAGCTTTATCAGTGCAGCCTCACCTGTGCCAGCCATTGCAGCCTCACTTGTGCCCACAATTGCAGCCTCACCTGTGCCCACCATTGCAGCCTCAGCTCACTGTGTCCCCATTGCAGCCTCAGCTCACCTGTGCCCCCATTGCAGCCTCGGCTCACCTGTGCCCCCATTGCAGCCTCAGCTCACCTGTGCCCCCATTGCAGCCTCAGCTCACCTGTACCCCCATTGCAGCCTCAGCTCACCTGTACCCCCATTGCAGCCTCAGCTCACCTGTGCCCCCATTGCAGCCTCAGCTCACCTGTGCCCCCATTGCAGCCTCAGCTCACCTGTGCCCCCATTGCAACCTCAGCTCACCTGTGCCCCCATTGCAACCTCAGCTCACCTGTGCCCCCATTGCAGCCTCATATCACCTGTGCCCCCATTGCAGCCTAGGCTCACCTGTGCCCCCATTGCAGCCTCAGCTCACCTGTGCCCCCATTGCAACCTCAGCTCACCTGTGCCCCCATTGCAGCCTCAGCTCACCTGTGCCCCCATTGCAGCCTCAGCTCACCTGTGCCCCCATTGCAGCCTCAGCTCACCTGTACCCCCATTGCAGCCTCAGCTCACCTGTGCCCCCATTGCAGCCTCAGCTCACTGTGCCCCCATTACAGCCTCAGCTCACTGTGCCCCCATTACAGCCTCAGCTCACCTGTGCAAGAGGATCATCAGCCGCGGAATTACACAGTGGACAGCCCGCTGTTACAGCTTAGTTTACATTACAAGTGTCTCCCCTCCGCTCGTGGTTACACAAAGCCCCGCCCCCTGACCCCACGTCTGTAAAAGACAGAATGCCAGTCGAATGCTGGGACGTGTTCGGTCTATCACAGGCGCGGGGTCAGGGGGCGGGGCTTTGTGTAACCACGAGCGGAGGGGAGATACTTGTAATGTAAATTCGGCTGTAACAGCGGGCTATCCGCTCTGTAATCCCACGGCTTTTCTTTTGCTGCAGGCTCTCTTTCCCTGGGGCGATAAATGGGAGAACGGCTCCCGATCAACCCCGCATGCCTGCTGTACTGGCCCCCCCTCCCCTCCGTGGCCCCAGGCAGCCCAGCTCCTCGCCAGGAACAATTTTCCACTCGCAAAATGCGAGTAGGCGAGTGGAAAATTTGAGGGCTGGTAGGGTTGATTTACTAAAACTGGAGAGTGCAAAATCTGGTCTCCATAGAAACCAATCAGCTTCCAGGTTTTTGTCAAAGCTTATCCGAACAAGCTGAAGTTAGAAGCTGTTTTTGGCATTTAGCCGATAGAGAAAAAGGTGCAGATAACGGCGTTAAAAACGCATGTGATTTTGCCGCGATTTTTCTGTGCTTGGTGTTTTCTCATGTGAATCAAAAAACACATCAAAAACGTAACCCAGGTAAGTTATTGATGTGTCCTTGCTGAATTTTCAATGCATTTCAATGGGGAGGTGCATTTTTGGTGCTTTTTTTTTTTAACTGACCAAAAATGCAGCAAGCAAGACTCCCAGCAGCTAGTATCAATAGACCCTCCAGCAGCCAGCAACAATACACCTATCCCTTAACAGTACATTCCAACCAGCAACATAATACCCCCCCCCCCCATTAACAATAGATCTCTCACCAGCAACAATAGATCCTCACACAAAACAGACACCCACTAGGGACAATAAATCCCCAGCAGCCAGCATCACTAGCCCTCCAGCACACCCCTTTCTAGTACATACATTCACTGCTGGAGGTGCCAAAACTGCCTTCCCCCTTGTTCCCGCTGTCATTTTCAGTTTCGATTTCAGGCCAACTGCATCTTGAATTTTCGGTTTTGGCATTAGAATTTCCATTCGGTGCACCTCTATTGGCTACCATACACAGCTGCATCAGATTTTGCACTGTGCTCCTCCACTGGAACCCTTGTTTTTGGCAGGCTTCTGGGTATTAGGTAACATATAGACCCCCATATAACAGTACTGGTGCCTGAGTGGTCAGTCTCCATGCCCCAACACTATTACGTGGGGATTGGCAATGGCATCATCCACCTGGGTATGCTCCAACATTATCCAAGACTGGAACTTACTCATGGTGGATTCCTGCAGCAGTGAAGAGGAGAGGATGGGTGTGTATACTTTGCTATCAGTGGATGCTGTCACTTTGCTCTGAATGGAATACCTTGGATAAGCAAACGTAAGTTACTATAGATTAACATTTCACACCTAAAAAAAGAAACAAAAAAAGACAGCTGGGAGCCATACCCAGACATATGAACACAATGGATAAAACAGGAACACTAGCCAAATGGTGGAGTCCAAATTGCTTTGGTCACATAAAACAATCAACGCGTTTTGGGGGCCACCAACACACCCCCTTCACCAGGGCTCAGTGAACATTAACAAGGCTTGGGTAGACTTTCTAAACTGAAAAATCTGATAGATCTTAGTTTGCTGGTAAATTCCAAAAACAATTATGCAGCATATGTCAGTGTAAGCAGAAACAGCAAATTGATTGCTATCTCTGCTTACTGTGACATATGCTTCATCGGAGTTCTCATCATTTACCAGCAAAATAAAATCCAAATTGAAATCTGCTCTGGTTGACTGAAGTTTAAACCAACCCATTCTACTTATAACTGCCCTGTCCACAGAGTGGACTGGCACTAGAAGTCTGGGCAACTCTTATAGGCAACATAGTTTAATAGCACAACCCCATAGTCTGTATTGCATTTCTTGCTTGTACAGAAGCAATGCTGCATCCTGAACACATGGCCTTAGGTTTCGCATTCTCATTGGGCAGAGATAAATTCTAGCGTTGGCTCTGTACTACAGCTGTGGCCGCACCGGCAGCTGCTTAACACAGCACAACAGGGAGCTGACCTTTTACATCAGCCTCCTCATAACTGTGTTATGCAACGTTGTGACATTTCAATTTGCATGGGAAGAAGCAATGGATGTGTCAGAGGTGTCAGAGCCGCAGAATGACAAGGAAGAAATGACGAGTCAATATGAGATAAACAAACAAAAACAATGCAGAAGGTCTTTAAAGCTGAACTCCAAGCAGATTAAATTGAAATTAAATACTGTATATACTCGAATATAAGCCGAGGCACCTAATTTTACCACAAAAAACTGGGAAAACTTATTGACTCGAGTATAAACCTAGGGTGAGAAATGCGCAGCTACAGTAAGTGGAAAAGAGGGTCAACAATGCCCATTTTCAGCCTCACTGTGCCCATTTGCAGCCATAGATCCCCTGAACTTCAAACTTGGTAGTTAAGGGTTCCTAGATGCCCCCTAGCTGCAGCCAAAATTTGGGGTTTCTGGACCCAAAGGGTCCCATAATTACATTGCTGCAGATGGACACAGTTGACCGACTTTGGGGCCCCGTATCTCGGGGCCACTTGGTGCTAGGAACCCCAAATTTGGATATGTTGTAGTGTTGGTTACACTGGGTTTGCACACCAAATTTGGGGTTCTTAGCACCAAGTGAGATACGGGGCCCCAAAGTCGGGTCGGAAAATATCATTCTCTGCTGCAGAAAAGTGCTTGACTTGAGTATAAGCCGAGGGGGGCATTTTCAGCACAAAAAGATGTGCTGAAAAGCTCAGCTTATACTCGAGTATACACGATATATTGCTCAATAGCCACAAAGGATATAAATTCCCTTTGTGTGCAACAAATGACTTTGTATACATATATTACCTTGTAAATGTAGCAGTGACATCATCAATGTACTGTACATAGTCTGAGCAGAGACCAGAGGTGTGGGAGTGGCCCATCGGCTCCACCTACTAAAGGCTACTAAAGCCTGTTTTGAGAAAACTACACTACTTTTTCGGTAGTCCCGTGCTCCCGAGCTATGTGTCTACAGAGCTCCATAGACTTACACAGCGGGACTTAGGCCCCCCCCCCCACTTCCTCTAATTGACAGCAGCAAGAGCCAATGGCTCTTGCTGCTGCTCGAATGCAGTGTAAGACCCCTTTCACACTGGGGCGCTTTTCAGGCGTTTTTGCGATACATATAGCACCTGAAAAGTGCCTCTCAAGCCACCCCAGTGTGCAAGCCCGAGTGCTTTCACACTGGGCGGTGTGCTTGCAGGACGGGAAAAAAAGTCCTGCAAGCAGCATCTTTGGGGCGGTGCGAGATCGCTGTATACACCGCTCCCGCACTGCCCCGGTCCATTGAAATGAATGGGCAGTGCTGCCGAAGCGCCTGAAAATCGATTCAGCAGCGCCGCTACACACGAGCTATTAACCCTTTCCTCGGCCCCTAGCGGGGGTTAAAAGTGCCCCGAAAGCACCGCTATAACAGTGGTAAAGCGCCGCTAAAACTAGCGGCACTTTACCGCTAACCCCCTAAGAGAATGGGTTTTCCCGGGGGGTTACCTTGTGGGCTCGCTCCCAAGTCCAGCATTCGGCGTCTATAGACACAAATGCCGGACTCGGCCCCGCCTCGCGCATCATTGGATTTGATTGACAGCAGCGGAAGCTTAAAAAGGGATGCAAATTCCTATGGTGCATCTTCATAAGCTTCAATTGAATTTACAGTAAATGCGCAGCACACAGTTCACATCTCTGCGAACTGTCCTCTGGCCTTTCCGGACATTTCTGAGGCTCTCCGGCGACCCCCCACCTCTGCATGCGGTAATGCGGAACAAATTATTTTTGTTTCCATTGACTTCAATGGGGAAACTCGCTTTGATATGCGGGTACTTTGGATTAAGACTAATCTCCTGGAATGGATTATGCTCGTAATCCGAGGTTCCGCTAGGCAAAACTTTTTTTTGTCATTAACATTATAACCCCTGTCAGATTTTTTTTGCCGTCTATGTCTCATTTTGGATATTTCCCTTCACTTCCTGTCCCATAGCCAAACAGGAAGTGAGAGAAAATCTCTGCAAATTAAGGGAATTCCTCGGGGGCCCTCAGGTCACCAGAAATAGTGTCCCCATTGGAAGATTTTCCCTTTATTACTTTTCTGGGGTCAACCCATATTTTGGGATTTTCTTTTACTTTTAATGATAATGGTAAACAAGAAAAATGGAGATGGGGAATCTATTTTAACAGGGGCACAGACAGCAATCAAAACCTGACAGGTGTTCTAATCCCTCTGCACTTTATCCAAAACTGAAAAGTTTAGCTTTTAGTCCACCCCTGTTGGCTAAACAACAGAAATCACTAGATTTCTCCATTCATGCCAAACAGCTTGGATGGTGGAATCTCACCTGCTGGCTATTGGATTCTGGTAGCAACTGCTTCTGTGGTTGTCTGAATACCCAAACAGTGCCTGCACCTGATTGGCTGGCTGGAGTCACTCCTATGATCTGCAAATTGTAGTTTGTCAAGCTTGGTGGTGCCAACAAGAATCAGCCAAAATTTAAGATGCGCATGGCTACTGTTAGGCTGGCCATACATGGTGCAATTTTATTTTCTGCAACCACGGGTTGCAGGAAAGCAATTGACACGTTTTCCCAATCAACACGGATAGTGCTGACAGGGGAATCCCTCCTGCTGAGCAATTGTCTGTTTCCAGCGGAGGACAGGCAGGGGAAGGTGTCCTTGCTGGGAGAAGACAGTGATTATCGCTAGCAGCTATAGCAGCCCTAGCATTAATCGTAAGAGATTCTGGCAAGCTGGTTGTACCCAAGTTGATCGATCAACTTGGTACATTCAATCTGCCCATTAACGGTTCAAATTATCGTTTCACCGATACTAGTATCGGTATCGGTGTCGATACCGAGTATTTGCACAAGTATCAGTACTCCTCAAAGAACCGAGCCTGTTTCAGGTCACGGTGCATTTGAGCTGTCAGTGGGTCTCTCCAGTGTTAAAGAAGTCCGGTAATTGGAGCTGTCAAAACAAAAAAAGCAGCCGGCAATGTTTATTAACAACATTACTCAGCCCTGAAACACTAAAATAAAAAGAAACATTGTTTCTTTTTGTATCTTTCTGTTTCTTCTTCTGCAGATCAAAGGGATGAACAAAAGCTCTTCTGTTTAACCCCTTATTACCCTTAATTTACTCTAATCAGCCTTAATTAACTCCCTATTCTCCTCCATTTAATTATTATTTTTATTTTTTAATATTTTTAATTGTCTATTTTATAAACGATAAACAATTAAAACTTTTTTTTTTGTTTGCTTTGTTAGTGAATATTTTTACACATATGTATATTAAAGTGGATGTAAACCCAAATTTTTTTTATTTTTTTTGTCTGGCACAATCTAGAGTATGGGATCTCAGATCAGCTTTGCCCAGTCTTGCCACAAAGAGTTAATCCAGCTCTGAGCAAATCCTCATATCTTTTTTCAGTGAAATAAAATGGACAAACTGTGAAAACTTTGTCCGTTCTTCCCCCTTGCTGCGATTGACAGGTGATTTACATATCTTGTGCACTAGCCTAAGACATGCATTATTTTTTAATTCCCACCCCCACTCCTTTCTTCAGCAGCTCTGCAAGGATTGGCTGTTCCACACCTCAGCATGATTTGGCATGCTGAAGTCATGTGGGGACTTTTCTGGGTTTTGACTGGATGTTAGTGATCATAGCAGAGGTTCAGTGTAAGAAATACACAGGAGAAAATGCATGTTGATAAGGGGAGTGTAGAGGTGGGCGGGGAGTCTAAAGACATCACGACTCCACCCACTGAACCCTGGAAAACAGACCCACCCACAAAATCTGCAGTTTTTCGGGTCTCATAGCAGACAGAGGGGAGACATTTGACAGATAAGTATACATGCAGGAGGCATGTATATCCTTCTATATAACCAATATTGCAGTAGTTTAGAAAGGATGAGAGTGGGTTTACATCCACTTTAACATATATTTACACATTTCACATTGAAAAAGCTCTAAATTAAAAATAAAAACGATTTATTTATTTTGTAAATAACTTTTCAATGCTTTGTACCATTGCTGAAAGCTGAAGTTAAAACAAAACAGTTGCGGTAGGTATCAGTAATTGGTATCGGCGAGTACTAAAAAAAAAACAAAAGTATCGGTACTCTTCCTCGTTGTAAGGCCCCTTTCACACTTTTTTTCCAGGAGCTACAGCGCTAAAACTAGCGCCTGTATAGCTCCTGAAAAAAACGGGTCCTTTCACTCCAGTGTGAAAGCCGTATGGCTTTCACACTGGAGCGGTGCGCCAGCAGGACGGTAAAAAAAAAAAGTCCTGCTAGCAGCATATTTGGAGCCGTGTATTCACCGCTCCTTTACCGCTCCTACCCATTGAAATCAATGGGACACCGTGGGTTTTAAGCCTTTTTTGTCCGCTAGCGGGGGTTAAAACCAACCCGCTATCGGCCCCATACCGCGGCTAAAACGACGGTAAAGCAGTGCTAAATATAGCGCTGCTTTACCGTCGCCGCCCGCACTGCCCCAGTGTGAAGCCGGCCTAAGTAAAATGGTATCAGTGCATTCCTAGTTCAACTCTCAGCTGGTTCCTGCTGAACCGGCCGGGATTCAAACCGCGTTAGGCCGGCCTTAGCCTTTGCTGGGTGTTTTTTCTTAGTTATGCATAAACTTCCATTCCTCTCACCTCTATCGCTCTCTGAAAAGATAAATCGCACTGCCAGGGAATTGGAGATAAAATGTTTTAAACAGCATTTTCATTCCTAAAAACTGTCCAAACCTTTTATCTTTTCTAAACACTGCCCTTTCTGTTTAATGTGGATGTGGACCCTAATTTTGGCTGAAAGGTCAGTTTCCAAGGCTTACAATCAACACAATAAAAGCGTGAGTGAGGAATGTATAAATAAATCATCAAAAATGAGAAATCTTGATGGCTTTTTATGACACATCCATGTGCTATTTTCATTGGCTGTATGACAGCCTACTCCATCCTCCACACTTTCCTAAACAAAACGGAGCCAGAACACCATACAAGAGAACTCAGAGATTGCTGAAGCTGCAGGAAGAAAAATGAAATGCCTAGCTTTAATCTAAAGTGAAGCCCCTTAATAGAGAAAATGGCAAGCAGCTCATCAATTTATAAACCAGGGAAGAGGCATGTTGGCGAGGCAATTTATTGCAAGTGAGAAAGTAAAATTCCCCGTTGTGCCAGTTAGTGATGGAGACTTAAATTAAAACCAGAATTAAAAAAAAAAAAATATTACCAGAAATGATTGCAGATGCATATGTAGAGCGACTCAATTCATTGAAAAAGGAAGGTGGGCCAAAGCTATATTGGCTGTACTTCTCTTTAGGGTCACAGGAGTACACTAAAGGTGGCCAAAGGTGGATCGAAATTCAGTTGGTGCCGCAGGAACCTCCAGAATAATGATCCATCTATGGGCAGGCTGGTTGTGCTGAAGTCAATCCATTGATCGACCTCAGTACAACCAGCCTGTCAGGGTTTTTTTCTGCCCAATCACTGTCGGTGGCAGTGATCATTGTATTCTCCCAGTACGGAAGGTTTCCGGTGCTCCCAGCTGGCAGAACACAATAGCACTGCAGGAGGGATTCCGGAATCAACACTGACTGTTAATGGGAGAAACAAGATGATGGAGCAGAGCTGTTCCAGGCCCTGGAAAGAGTCCAACAATCTGGCTGTGCCTCTCAGCATGGCAGAGAGCCGGAGCCAGCTGCACCTGGCCCCTCCACAGTCCGGCCTTCCAATAAGCGCTGGAGGAAAAGAGCGGAGAGCAGTGACTGACAGTCAACACTCTCTTCTCCGAGCAGACTGAGAGCTGAGGAACCAGCAGTTTTATGCCGCGTACACACGGTCGGAATTCTCGTCGGAAAAAGCTCTGATGGTTTTCCCGTCGGAATTCCGGCGGAATTTCGCTCAAACTGTCTTGCCTACACACGGTCACACCAAATTCCGACGGTCTGTAACACAGCGGCATAAAACACGTTTGACAGCACTATAAAAAGGAAAGTTTAATGCTTCCAAGC
Source organism: Lithobates sylvaticus (assembly GCA_028564925.1). Taxonomy (NCBI): domain Eukaryota; kingdom Metazoa; phylum Chordata; class Amphibia; order Anura; family Ranidae; genus Lithobates; species Lithobates sylvaticus. Next base: position 43,116,633 of record CM053032.1, on the reverse strand, counting down.
ATGCGTCGAATTGTTTCCGAGCATGCGTCGGAATTTTGCGTGTCGGAATTGCATACACACGATTGGAAAATCCGATAGAAAGGTTTTCCGTTGGAAAAATTGAGAACAGGTTCTCAATTCAAAGTCAGTCAGAAATTCCGACAGAAAAAGACCGATGGGCATACACACGGTCGGAAAATCCGATGAAAGGCTCCCATCGGACTGTTTCCATCGGAAATTACGACCGTGTGTATGCCGCATTAGAGCTAACATGGGACAGCTGCAGCATCACCCCAACACTGCAGCATAGATGTGAGTACAGAAGTTTATGTTTTTCATAAACCCATACTTATCCTTTTAAGAAAATGTCAAAATTATTATTATTATATTATAATCTAGTTTCTCTGATCTTTGCTCTAATTAAGCTCTACATTCACCAGAGGAATCTTCACATTCGGATACTTCCAGAAATGCCAGATGCCTGCTCCCCCTGCCACGCACTGTGGTACCTTCCACTGACTTCTAAGTGGTTGTAAAGCCTTCCATATACCCAGTGAAATTACTGGCCTCAGGTGCCACACAGAGTGGAAACAAATCCTTCTACATAAGTTGTATCTGTCTATCTGCAGTCTTCTCTTCTCTACATCCATTCAAAGTGCTGAATTTATAAGCTTGTCTGAAAGTGCAGAAAAAAAGGGGGAACAAAGCTGAAGTTACACTCTACAGAGCTCAGTGTGGAAAGCTCTAAGAGCTGATTGGAGGGAAGCCCCCCCCCCCCCCCCCCCCACACACACAGCACACAGGAACAGAGCTGAGGCTGTCAATCAGCTGGAGGTCCCTCCCCTGTCCCCATTTTTCTCTTGATGTCAGGAAAGCTTGTCAGAAGTGACTAATGCTGATAGCAGAGGAACGAAGCAGCAGACAGAAATGACACTTAGTCAATTGACTATGCTAATTAAGACAACTACACACTATAGAGGGATATGCTTTGTTCATATTTTAGGCATAGAGTGGTAATGCTGAAGACGGAGGAATGGCTGGAATAGCGTTGCAACACTCAGTAAGGGTATTTACTATCTAGGATTATATTTGTAAAAGAAACGCTGCTTATTTTATGAATGAATTATTCCACAGTAGCCATAGCTACAGAGGTTAGTGAGGGTTTATATTCTAATTGTGTCAGTGTTACACCACTGTATTTATAAATGCTTGCTGGGTAGAGCAAACATTACAAGGAATGGAAGGAGGATGTAGGGCAGGTATATGCAATTAGCGGACCTCCAGCTGTTGCAAACCTACAAGTCCCATCATGCTCTGCTTCTGGGTGTTATGCTTGTGGCTTTCAGAGTCTTGCTATGCCTTATGGGACTTGCAGTTCTGCAACAGCTGGAGGTCGCTAATTGCATATCCCTGCTGTAGGGGATGTAATGTTGGATCCATTGTCACACAGAGAGTATCTCCTGCATCGCATTATACTTTCCTGCTGGGGAAAAAAAATTAAACCAGCCTTTCTCAACTCCTGGGGAACCCTTGTAATAATCTTCAGGTCCCACTGCCAAGATTAGTCTATTGGGGGGTCATTAGAAAGATGCCCCTTACAGTGGTGGTTAGAATGCCACCCTCACAGTCAACTAAGGAGATCACTGTTGTCATGCTACTGGCTATGCCAAGTGGTGTTGGCCCTTGAAAGTATGAAGACACCATCTGATGGGAGGACAATCATCCACAGCTCAAGGAACACCTAGCAACCCTTGGAGGAACCCTGGGATTCAATGGAAACCTGTTTGAGAATGGCTGAGTTAGACTATTAACAATTTAGTCTTTGATCTACCCTAATTGGTTACTATTATGTAAGGAGAGGTATAGTTGGGCTTTAAAACCTCTTGCCTCTTTTGTTGCCATTAATCCTTAGTGAATCAACGGTTAGATCAGCCATTGAAATACGCACACTAGGCAAAGTTTTTTTTTTTTAAGAGGAAGACAATAGGTCTATTAATATGTTTTTAGATTGTGGCTGGAAACCCACACAAACACAGGGAGAACGAAAAACTCCAGTGTCCCAAGTAGGTTTCAAAACTAGGATCCAGCACAACAAATGCGATCTCCTATAGCAGTCAAGCATCAAAGATAAGTAAAATAAAGTGAAATATAAAATCGGACCAATGGGTTACTACATTTTGTACATCATTATTGCTTATTACATAACGTCCAATTAGATTTTGTTTCTGACATATTTCTCTTCAGTAATATCATACGATAGGGATGATCTGCAAAATATGGAGCAAAAAAAAGGAACTGTTGTCCATAGCAGCCAAGTCCCATTTTTTTTTTTTCTGGAAAGTTAACATCTGAGAAGTTTTTCCACTTTTACTCCAGCCTTCCTTGTTCAAGATTTCATCATTCAGCCCCCACTGTCATCCTTCAGTCCTTCAGTGATACAAAATACATCACCAAGACCTCACACAAAGATCCAAAATGTTCAAAGGGTTTTATTCAGTATATTCAGCAGTGAAAACAAAAATTTGTTTGGCACCGCGTTTAGACGTACGGCCTCGTGCCAGTACCCTTGGGTTCTATTCCAGTCTACAGACTATCTGCGTAGCGTTGGCATGCTTTTCCCACAATCACGTGGGTTATTCTTTACTGTATAAACAAGACTCATGTGCAAAAACTAGAAGCAAGGGAAAGAAGCTACACATGCAATTACAGCCAATCAGACTCTACCAGTCATTTTGTAGTAGTAAAAACCTAACAGGTGTTCTAACTCTGCCCTACTTTATGCAAAACTAAAAAAAAAAAAAGTTTTGGTTGGGCATACACTTGAACCTTCTTCACACTGGCAATGTCAAGCGTTGGTCAAGTGTAGGACATATCTAAACACATATTAGGCTAGGTTAATACTAATGCGGCCCTGTGAGCAGCGTTTTGCGCAGCATGGCAGCCCATTAATTTGAATGGGGTGCTGTGCCTCCTGAAACGCAGGGAAAATGTCCCTGCTCCATTTTTGGAATCGCAGTCCACACGGAAAATGCAAGTGCAACACGGTTTCCAATGCGGGAGGGATTTTCAGTGTGAGTAATGTGCCATTAGGATTAAAGAGGAAGTAAACTCTCCCACTCTGATGCTGCTTTTCATTTAGTCCATTATAATAATAAGTAATTATCAAACTATAGCCACTGTAATCCAGCCCAAACGCATATTACTTGCTGTTTAAAGAAACTTTAAAAAACTTGTTTCCAGGGGTAAGGCAGCGCCATCTTAAGTATTGTTTTCTGAGTCCACAGTAGAGTGTATTTACGCCCTTACATTGAGCACTTCCTGTACTGTTAACCAAGCCTCCTTCTCAATCCAACATTTCTTTGGCAACCCTGCTTCCCTGCTCATAGCTGACTTGTTTTATTTCATAGTATTAACTTGTGCCGATTATCTAGTGTTTGCCTATGTCAGTCTTATCAGCTTCAGCTGAGAAGACTGCAGTAATGCTGTCCCATGCCTTTTTTTCCACTCCATGTGATGTCACATGGTAACATGGGGTGTAGAAGGAAGCTCTGAGTGATTATGCAGTCTCGTGGGATTTCAGTGTTGTGTCGTAGGAAGTCCTGATAATAGATAGACAAGCACACAGAGTGTGTCGTAAATCATGGGAGATCTGGGCATGCTCAGTGACGTCATTCTAAAGAACAAAAAGGATTACAACAATACTATGCAAGTAAGGAGACATCTACAAGCAGTGTTCATTAGGGTTTTTTATGCTGATTCACATGGGACAAAGTTGTGGGGGAGAGTTTACAACCACTTTAATAGCACCCACACACACATCTCCTGTGTTTTTTTGTGTGGGTTGTTACGACTGTGGGACCTGCAGCAGGAACCACCCACACAGATGTGAACCTAGCCTAAATGCAGGTAATTACAGACAAAAAATAAACTCAGCGCTCATTTGAGGAGAGACCCTGGAGGTGTACACAGATCAAATAAATGTGATTAAAAGAGTCTCTCAATAGAAGGGACAAAGTCCATAGCAACAGTCTCTAAGATACAGTGTATAAGGGCACTCTGAGCATAAGAACCAAGCAGACAGTATCTGTAAAAAACAGGGGTCCAATGGTGTATCTACCACACTTAGGGCTGCACTCACAAAGAGAAGCAACCTCTAAAGGAAACAAAAACTGAAAAGAGAGGAGCCTCTAAGTGCAGAATTAAAAGCCATTTAATATCCCCAAAAGGATTAAAAACACTTACAAGATCTAACGAATTGAAAAGCATATAATCATTGTGAATAAGTTGAACTCAAGTCACATGATATACTAAGTTGCCATCATCCCTCAATGTAGTAAATGATCAACCTCTCAAAATGGGATTTTTAAGGCAACAAATAGAAAAAATGAAAATATTATAAAATTCATAGATTTATTTATACAAAAGACATATTATTTTCTTAAAGTATACAATACATATTTCGAAGATAAAAACAGGATGGATATTTCAAGATGCTGTACATGTAGATGGAATTCGCACCTATCTACATGTACAGCATCTTGAAATATCCATCCTGTTTTTATCTTCGAAATATGTATTGTATACTTTGAGAAAATAATATGTCTTTTGTATAAATAAATCTATGAATTTTATAATATTTTCATTTTTTCTATTTGTTGCCTTAAAAATCCCATTTTCAGAGGTTGATCTTTTAGCATATAATCATTATCGGTGCAGGTGGTCCAGTAAACAGGGAGGTCTCCGGCATGTGAAGTTTCTCAGGTCTGTATCATATTCTGCGGCAGAGGATCCAGAGCCATGGAACTGCTGGTGAGCCGATGAGTAGTCGCACTGAACGAGTCTACGATAGACGGAGATCCCGGAAGTGACGTCAGTGGTGAGAGACGGGAACCAGCGTGGACCGCAAGCCGGATGTGGTCATCAGTAAGGGACGCATTTCGGAACATCTAATTGGTTCCTTTATCAACCTAATGACTACAAGTATACACATACATGATTGGTGGAGTTCCGCTTAAACGCTTTAAGCAGGTCTACATAAACGCCCCTTGTATAATGGGTGTACCTCCTCCAAGGAGTATTCTCCACCTCTTTCTGGATATACACCAAAACAAATTCTCATCTCCACTGGCCCTGTGCCACCACAAACCTACCAGTGACTTCTCCTTTTGAAAATGCAGGCTGACTGGCTGTCACGTTGATCCAATGGACCCAGTATGGAATCATAGGAGCAAGCATGTAGCAAAGTGCGGAAGCAAGAGATGAGAACTTCTGTGCTGCATACTTGTCCTTGGGCTGACGCAGAAGACAGTGAAGCCATTGGATCAGTATGACATCTAGAGATCTGGTATTTTTAAAAAAGAAGGGGTCAGCATGGCAGCTTTCATATTCCACTTAGTAAAGGGCAACTTATAAGGAGAACAGGCACTGACAACAAATTACTCTGGGTGTCCAGTTAAGCCGTTTTACACATAAAGCCCTCAGCTTGAACCTGAGACACAATTGCTATTTGGTTACATTTAAAGCTGAACTCTGAGATAAGAGAAAACTGTCTAAATACAAGATCCTTACTTGAATCTTGGTGTGCTTTGTGTATTCCTTCCAGATCTGTGCAGGTATACAACAGGAAAGTTTGCCTCTGTGTAGGAGCTTCCTGTAATAAAGACCAGTCACTGCTGCTCTCTCTCCTTGTGCGGGGTGACTGGTCTCGTCTCCGCCCCTTCCTGTAATTTTCTGCAGGTAGTCTAATGGGTGGAGCCTGCTGGATCCCTCCCACAGCTCTGCTCTCTGCACATGCTAATTACAGCCCAGTAATTATAGCACCACTACTTTTACAAGGTAATATCTGGGTTTGCAAATGTTTTATGTTCTCAAAAGGTGGATTTATAGCTACTAGCAAGGAAAATATTTTGTGTCCAAAGCTCATATTTAAAGCAGACCTTTGCCCCAAAAAACAAATCATTTGCGCCTGGCTACAGCCCCTCCACCCTAATAAATGATCCATTCAATGTACATTTTTTTGTGCTACAGAGCAGCACTTCTTCCTTTATCTCCTAAATAAGAATGACGTTTCATTCATGTTCAGATGTGCTGAAGGGCTCCTCTCAGCCTTTGGTACCCAGCAGAGACCTTTGGCACATCTGCGCATTAGAGCAGGGGGGGGGGGGTTCCACTTGCACGCGCAAATATGTGCAATTATAGATGTCCTGGATTGCTGGGTGTCACTGCATTGTCGGTGAGGGAAACCTGACATATGTGCTGCAGGGCTCTGCCAGGTCCCAAAGGTTGGGCAGAATCCTTTTGGCGCATCTGAACACGTGCCAGGCTTTCAAAGATGGTGGTAGCAGCATTAGAGGGGCTGAAATGCCTCTTTAACCCACCCGCCACCCGCTAACAGCACAATTACTGCTGTGACCAGAGAAAAGTGTGTGGGCCGCTCAGGCTCGATAGGGAGATGGGTATGTAGACAGTGCAACCGCAGCTACTGATAGAGTGCTGACAGGAGATGGAGCCCGTTCTGGCTCCTACAAAGGTTCAATAAAGGAAGGGGGTGACCCCTGGATGTCGCACACATCTATGGCGTCCTGCTGCAATGAATGGAGTGGCATACTCAGCCTGCTAGTGGTATCTGTACATCGCGGTGTACTTCCCGGTTTAGAGGCGTGCATGCGTGTAACCCCTGCTTACCTGTGCTGTGATTGGACACAGCATGAGTTCGTCAGCAGATTACAGCCAATCATTTTGGCTGCATACCTGCTGACTGGCTGTGGCCACTCACAGCACAGATCTGTGTGTTTGTAAACATAGGTTCTGGCTGGATTTCTCCCTGTCATTCAGAAATTAAAGCAAGGAGAGAAACACAGCCAGATCAGTGAGTAAAAGCAGCACACATACACTTGCATACACTTGTTAGGCACACAGCCTAGCCCTTGACTGCCCTCTTAATCACCCCTGTCACCCAGGCAGTGCAATTAGTACAGTGTCAGTATACAGTATTATCACTGATCACTGTATTAGTGTCACTAGTGACTTCAGTGTCAGTTAGCGTCAGATTACCCGTCACCTTATCACAGTTACAAGGCGTTGATCACTGCCATTACTAGTATAGTGTGTGTACGGATCAGTATCTTGATCACAATCAGAACTATACTGGTGTCCCCAAAAACATTGTTGGCAAGATCAGCCCCTGATCATTGTCAGCACTTGTGTAGCAAAATACATTTTGGCCTAAATTCATTAAGAAATTTGATTTTATTGGATATGTTTTATAACAGAAAGTAAAAAATATTGGATTTTTTTTTTTTTAAATGTTGGTCTTTTTTCGTTTCTATAATAAAAATAAAAAAAAAACTGCATGTTGCATGACCACACAATTGCCAGTTAAAGCGGATGTTCACACAATTGTAAAAGTTTAGCTCATTTGTTTTTAAATACAGCTTAGAATGCTAAATAGAACTTTTTTTTTTCAGGTGTACCTGTATATATGTGCTTCGGTCTTTCTTTGCTGCGTATTCTCCCTGCGGCTGCGTATTTTGCGGGTATTGACGTAATCTCCTGCCTCGCAGCACTGTCTCCTGGGATCTCGTGTCATTGCTCCCAGGAGTCAGTGCGGAGGCCCGCTGTGAAATCTCGCGGGATTTGAAATGAAGTGACGGCAACCAGGATGTTTAGGACGCTCCGCGCCTTTACAACTGAGCATGCGCGGGAACCAGCAAGGAATGCTGATGGTTCAGCAATATTGGAACCAGGAAGTGATTGCTTGTGGGCTTCGAATGCCCACAAGCAAGATGAAAACGGCAGTCCACATTAAATGTACCGTATATACTCGAATATAGGCCGACCAGAATATATGCCGAGGCACCTAATTTTACCATAAAAAAACTGGAAAAACGTATTGACTCGAGTATAAGCTAGGGTGAGAAATGCGCAGCTACTGTAAGTGGAAAAGAGGGTCAACAATGCCCATTTGCAGCCTCACTGTGCCCATTTGCAGCCATAGGTCCCCCAAACTGCAAACTTGTTGGTAAGGGTTCCTAGATGCCCCCTATCTGCAGCCAACATTTGGGGTCTCTGGACCCAAAGGGTCCTGAAATGACATTGCTGCAGATGGACACAGTTGACCGACTTTGTTGCCCCGTATCTCGGGGGCCACTTGGTGCTAGGAACCCCATGGTCCATATCCATTGGATATGTTGTAGTGCTAGTTCCCCTGGGTTTGCACATCAAATTTGGGGTTCCTAGCACCAAGTGGCCCCGAGCTACGGGGCCCCAAAGTCGGGTCGGAAAATTTCATTTTCTGCTGCAGAAAAGTGCTTGACAATAAGTCGAGGGGGGCATTTTCAGCACAAAAAAATGTGCTGAAAAACTCGGCTTATACTCGAGTATATACGGGTAAGTTACTATTTGCAACAAAACTGGACATCTAGGGAGGAAATTAAACGCAAAATGTGAGTGTGCCATTGTAAATATGTGAATTTTTAAGTGTAAAAAAAAATAAAGAAAACATTGCGAGTGGACATCCACTTTAAAGTAGCACAGTCCTGAATAGCAAACAAATGGCCTGGTCCTGAAGGGGGTAAAACCTTTCAGAGGTCAAGTGGTTAAAGGTGGACAGGCACAGACAACAAATGTCTCTGGGTATCCAGTTCCACTAATTTGTAATAACGCAGAGCTGCCAAGCTGACAACTGAGACAAAATTGTTATTCGGTGATGTCCAGAGCTCTACAAATCCCTCCCCATAGAAACCATTACAATGTATAGAGACCCCACTCTATAGGCTGCTAACTTTCTTCTAACGGAAAACACTTGGAGGACCCAGTCGTAAGTTTTAAGGCGGCGCTATCAACACAGCAAAGTATTTGTTTAATTCACATCAATGACAATCCTATTGCCTTATTTTAAGAGATTATTAATCATCAAACAAATCTGTTGTACGTTATGCATATCAAAGCATTTCCATTTTCGTTTTTTTTCCTGCGTCTTATTAATAAACACTTTAAGGGTCCCTTTAAATGAAAACGCCAGAGATCGTCCAGACTCCGCCTGCTAAACAACTAGAGAGAAAACAACAACCCCAGACAGAATCGGTCCGGGGAACCACAATGAGCCAAGCTGGATCTCTCTACATTGGAAACGTATTGATTTGTGCCTTGTACTCGGCTCCCGCAGAAGAGCGCTGCGCTGGCTTAGCCGAGGCATCGTCGTTATTGAAGGAATTACATACAGAAGGTCTCTGAAGCTCCTGGTAAGCATTGCTGCGCAAGAGAAGCTACCGATTGCCCAATATGCTTTAATGACGTTATCAAAAAAAAAAAACAACGATGTCCAGCTAGGATCTGCTTTTCTGTACAATCAGCAGCTTATGCCGCGTACACACGATCGGAAATTCTCGTCGGAAAAAGCTCTGATGGTTTTCCCGTCGGAATTCCGACGGAATTGCGCTCAAACTGTCTTGCCTACACACGGTCACACCAAATTCCGACGGTCGATAACACAGCGACATACAACACATTAGACGGCACTATAAAAGGGAAGTTTAATGCTTCCGAGCATGCGTCAAATTGTTTCCGAGCATGCGTCAGAATTTTGCGTGTCGGAATTGCATACACACGATCGGAAAATCCGATAGAAAGGTTTAGAAAATTAAGAACAGGTTCTCAATCAAAAGTCCGTCGGAAATGCCAACAGAAAAAGACCGATGGGCATACACACGGAATAAAAAGCTCTGTTTCCATCGGAAATTCCGACCGTGTGTACGCAGCATTATAAATGTAGAAGCGCCATGCATGTGGAAATCTGATTTAAAATCACCTTTTTTTCATTTTTAGGTCAAGTGGTATTTGCGTATTGCTGCGTTGTTGCAGGCCATTGTATAAATGCAGAAAAGCCATTATATTGATGTTTCTTAAAGAGCCCCATTTATCATTGTTACTAATAATATTAGATGATAAGTGATCGGATCAGTGCAAGAATTCAGGGACAAGTGCTCTGAAGTCAAGAAATCCAGGGCAGCGTACAACATGAACCTTATATAAAGTTGCGTCACTTAATGTAAAGGTAGTATAGTGATATTTTCAATCACGCAGCTGACTTTTTAGTCTGATAATCCCATAGTGGAAATGATACAGCGCCCCCCACCCCCGCTTCCACCCCCCACCCCCGCTTCACCCTGCATGACACTGTCCATAGAGTAAAAGGCTACACAGCAAAGTTTTATTAAACTCAAGCACTGTCATACTTAAAAAGCACCTAAAGTTTTGTTTTGCAGTGTTGGTACAAGGTCCTCGAACACCCATATCAAAAAGACCAAAGTGCACCCCCTCCCCCCCACATACATCATAAGCTGTGAAGTACTAAAGCAGTATAGGTTGCAGGTCTTGCCATTTTTTTTACCCCCCCCAAGGCTCCTACCTCTTCTGTCTTGCCCTCAACCCAGGCCCAGGAAACAGTTAAATTGGAATTCAGCTAAGGCAGGCCATACGCGGTTCAAGACCTGCTGAACTGGCCGAGATTTGAACCATGTATGAGCAGGCTGAATATACCAAGTTGATCGATCGATCAACTTGGGTACAACCAGCCTGCCGAACTTTACTTGCGGTAAGCTCTAATGAGCGGGGGGCCCATTGATTCCTCCTGTATTGAATTGTATTGTAACTGTACTGTCTGCCCTCATGTTGTAAAGTGCTGTGCAAACTATTGGCGCTATATAAATCCTGTATAATAATAATTGCTAGTGGCTAAATCACTGTCTTCTCCCGGCGGGGACGGCTTCCCCCGCTCCCCTGCGAGGAGAATACAATGGCTCGGCAGGAGGGATTTCTGCATCAACAATGTCCGTGTAGTAATCAGGGGTCTCAGACTGGTGGCCCTCCAGCTGTTGCAAAACTACAACTCCCATCATGCCTCTGCCTGTGGGAGTCATGCTTGTAACTGTCAACCTTGCAATGCCTCATGGTACTTGTAGTTTTGCAACAGCTGGAGGGCCGCCAGTTTGAGACCCTTGGTGTAGATGGAGGAATCAAGCAAATTTCCTGCAACCGCGGGTTGCAGAAAAAGAAACCGCGTATGGCCGGCATGACATCTAACTTCCCCCTCCTAACACCTATGCTAAGTAAACTGTATAAGAACGATGTACATGCTTACCCATTTTCAGGCTGTTTGGGTCAAATCATGTGATCCATCTCCTCTGTGTCAGTCAGTACAGCTGCAGGGGAGAGCGCTCTAACAACAAATAGGCTATTGAAGCCTATGGAGGAGCTTACGGCTCCAGGTCTTGCTAGCCGTCATCAGAGTGTTCTCTCCTTTTCCCTGCAGCCACCGCTGACACAGGGGGTCACGGAGCGGCCCGTAAATAGGTAAGTATACACATCTTTCTTACACAGGTTAGTTAGAGAATTTGTCAAAGAGAATTTGAGGTGACATTTTCCAATAGGGACACTTGTTCTGGTGACAACTGTCTAAGAGGAGACATCCGTCTCTTTGGAGAGACCTTACTTCCTGTTGAGACTGCAGCACAGGAAGTGAAGGGAAACCTTCCCAGTGGGACACAGGTAACAAAAAAGCTGACAGGTTTTGCCTGTTCTTTCTAAAATGAAAAAGTTTGGGCTTTACATAGACTTTTAGACACTTTTAGATGCATATCTCTGAGCATTCTTTGGGAGGCCTTTTAGACTATTTAATATTTTAGGATACTTGCACCTGGTTACCTGTGTTGGGGGTTTTATGTCTGCATAGGTTTATGCAAGTACTGGCATATACCCACATACCCACAGCGCCATTTATGTCTACAGGGCTGCTGTATACAGCATCTACTGTATATCTCCCAGGCATAAAAATCCACCCAAACTTTGCATTGCATGAACCCTAACGCTGCGTACACGCAATCGGATTTTCCGACAACAAAACCGTGGATTTTTTTCCGAAGGATGTTGGCTCAAACTTTTCTTGCATACACACGGTCACACAAATGTTGTCGGAAATTCCGAGCATGGGAACGCGGTGACGTACAAGACGTACGACGAGCCAAGAAAAAGGAGGTTCAATAGCCAGTGCGGCTCCTTCTGCTCGATTCCGAGCATGCGTGGACTTTTGTGCGACGGACTTGCGTACACACGATCGGACTTTCCGTCAACAAAGTGAAGTTGGCGGAAAATTTGAGAACCTGCTCTCAAACATTTGTGTGCGGAAATTCCGACAGCAAATGTTCGATGGAGCATACACACGGTCGAACTTTCCGACAACAAGCTCACATCCAACATTTCCCGTCGGAAAGTCCGACCGTGTGTACGCGGCATAAGTGCTCCTTAAAAGAAGCCTATATGTATGATAGGCTGTCATTGCTGACCTCTCCTTGTGAAAATGTTAGCTGACTGGCCACTTGGCCACTGACCTGGAACACACATGCAGCAAGCAGAGTGAATACTCCTGCATATTTGTTTCTTTCAGGTCAGAGGCTAAGTTACTGACCTGGAAGAAGTATGCATACAGAGTAGAATTCCACATCTGTCTATTTGTTTCAGGTCAGTGACTCAGTAAGACCCCTTTCACACTGGGGCGTTTTTTTAGGCGTTTTTCAGGTGCTTTAGTGTTAAAAAAGCGCCTGTAAAGCGCTTGAAAGAAGCCTCATCTGCAATCCCAATGTGAAAGCCCAAGTGCTTTAAGAGCCCTTTCACACTGCCAGTGCCCGAAAAATGCTCGTAAAGCGCCGCCTAAACTAGCGCTTTTTCGAGCGCTAGTGGGGCGCTGTTAACCCCTGCTAGTGGCCAAATAAAGGGTTAAAAGCGCACACAAAGCGTTGCTGCCAAAATCGCTTTGCAGGTGCTTTTCAGACGCTTTTCAGGTGCTTTCCATTGATTTCAATGGGAAGGGGCGCTTTAGGAGCCGTGTATTCACCGCTCCAAAGGCGCTGCAAAGAAGCTGCTTGCAGGACTTTTTTTGACGCCCTGCCAGCGCAGCGCCTCAGTGTGAAAGCACTCGGGCTTTCACATTGGGATTGCAGTTGCGGCTTCTTTCAGGCGCTTATTTTAACACTAAAGCACCTGAAAAACACCATAGTGTGAAAGGGGTCTCAGTGTGACAGCACTCAGGCTTTCACGTTGGGATTTCAGATGAGGCTTCTTTCAGGCGTTTTACATTCGCTTTTTTTTAACGCTAAAGTGCCTGAAAAACGCCCCAGTGTGAAAGGGGTCTTAGTATTGAGTCCTTTGGATCCAGCATGACAGCCAAGCAACCAGCATTTTCACAAGTAGATGTCTAGTTTCCTATAAAGCAAGCCTCTGCTCAAAGAAACGTGGAGGCCGCCATTGCTGTCCCCTTCATTCTGAAAATGCTTGTTGCCTGGCTACCATGCTGGATCCACTGGGCTCAATACTTCCTGAGTCACTGACCTGGGATGAATGTATAGATATGAAATTCTACACTGCATATATATTTGTTCCAGGTCAATAACTCAGTATTCAAACCGAGTATAACCATAATAGGCCACTGGGTATAACCATAATAGGCCAAGCAACTAGCATTTTCAGCAATGACAGCCTCCATATTTCTCCCAACACAGGTTTCCTTGCTTGGCAAGCATTCTACATTCAATGTGCAATCCTGGAAAGTTTACAAAGCAAACGTCTATTGCGCAGGGCTCTCTATGAATCTGAAAAACCCTGCGTGCTCGCTGACAGCCAGGGGACATCCCAACCCCAGCAGTGTGTCACTGGAAGTCAGGAAGCTATTTTACTATGTGATGTACCAGATTCTCAATCTCCCTCCTCCAGGGTCCAGCCTCCTGGCTTCCGTTCCTGTCCCACTGTCAGCATGACGTCACTGCTCTCTATTGAGGGCACCAGTGTCTCTGGGCAGCAGTGTGTGAATGTGCATGCCCCCGGTGACACCGCCAAGGAACCTTTCCCCTACTGAATACGGTGGATGCGCATAGCCAGGATTGCAGGGCATGCTTTCTAACTATATATACATGCACTAAAAACTTTTAGCTGTGTAGAACCCACCTTTAAAAGTTCTCATTAACCCCAGACTCTCCAGCTGCTGTAGAACTACAAGCCCAGCAGGCTCCCAGGAGGTCTGCAACAGCTGGACAGCCCTTGTGGGCTGATGAAGGATCA